>CM069134.1:113350296-113434401 GCA_035221665.1 Okamejei kenojei
TGTGTTGTGTGGGTTAGTTAAGGGAGTCATAGCAGAGGCGTTTCCCCTCTTGCAATTAAATTTAAGGGAGACATGCATTTAAAATGTCAGCCCAAACTACAATTATCATTTGAATTTTGGAGGCTGATTGTGAACATCGAAATGTCTGAACGGTCCCAATGCGCATATGTTTGAAGAGAATGCATCCAGACAATAATTCAATCAAAAGGAGAGACAAAGACAACACTGCATTCAATTTTTCAAGTGGTAACCAACTTCAAAAGGTATATTTTAAGTTGCTGATCAACTACCTATCTTTTCTCATTTAACTTTTTATATTTTGTATAATATTATTGCATGAAGAAACTACAGATAATCTTACCATAATATGTTTGAGCAGACCCATTCTTATTCAATGATACCATCACATGAAAGAAGCTACTTAATCATAAACATATCACTTATACCTGAGGACTTGCCGCCATGCATATTCATTACAGAGGCTCAGCAACGTTCATCGGCTCAACAGTTTGCAAATTAATGATAGGAAACAAACTTCATTCTAAAGTACATTTTAGGGTCAAAGTTCCCATTCGGCCGTTTTTAAGTGCATTAGATAAACTTGTCATAAAAATAACATAAATCATATTTACAATAGAAACTAACTTCTGGCAAATGTTCAACATATTTAACCCGAAATTGAACTTTGTAATATAACCATCTTTCAAACACAAACATTCCTGTTTTTATACTTCTACAGTGAAATATCGATTTCTACATGAAGTCGAGCTATAGCTGACTAAATTAAGTGCGAGAAAGCGCAACTATTATGTTCAGCGTTTCCAATGGTATTTTTATACAGCCTCTGTAATAATTTGGGGAAATAAAAAAGCGATTGACATGACACAAATTTAAACAGACACAATCGTAAACTAACAATTCACACTTCTAAATATTGATGTAAAATGCGAGGAACTGAAACTTGTGGGCAGAAAAGTTCCAATGTTTTGGGTGTTTGATTCTGTCAATGAACCTCGCAGTGTAATGTTTATATAAGCAAAGATCCCATCTGTTAGCCAGCTAGCAACCAGATGGGGAAAGAGTCCATTGGTCCAGGCTGTAAATTGAAGGCTCCTGCAGGGGGTTCCTGCTGTTGCACTGGGGAATTAGTATGGGAATCTGGCTGCGTTTGGGATCTCCGTGAGAACCCGCTAAATCGAAATAACGGTGGACTACATTAATTCTCGTATGGAGTAGGATCGAACATGTGCCGATGAATCGGTGTCTTCACTAGGATCGTCTCCAGATAGTAAGCTCCCGTCCCCGGCTGAAAACGACGTGGGAAACGGGGGTGGAAACAGCCCATGAATCATAGCTCAGGACTCTAACATGTCCTTCGGCCCATCTCGTCCATTCCGCGATATAGATGGGCCATCCAAGCTGGTCATTCGCCCGTATTTCTCCAAACCTCCCCTGATCCTATTACTGCCTGGGGTGGTGATGAAGGCAGAGACGATAATTGCGTACAATAGGCTTTTAGATAGGTACAAGGGTAGTGCGGGAATTTTATGGTCGTGTACAGGTAATGCGATCAGTTTGACTGCATCATGTTCGGTCACATTGTGGGACGAAGGGCACTAATACGTTCTCCATTGCTAATAACTGTTCTCATTCGATATTCTAATGTATCCATGTTGCAACCAAATGTTAAAACAAATGAAGGTCCCCTTGCAGTCAGAAACTGGTGAGTTGATCATGGGGAACAAGGATATGGCGACCAATTGACTAACTACTTGGTTCCGTCTTCAACTAAGGAGACAAAATTAATCTGCCTGAAATAGCAGGGGACACTGTGGTCAAAGGAGGAATTGATGCAATCCAGGTCAGCTCGGGAAGTGGTGTTGGGTAAATTGGAATAGATAAAGGCCGATATAATCCCCCAGGGCCAAGATAGCCTATCTCCCAGAGAGACTTAAGGAAGTAAGCTCAGGAAATAGTGGGATGCATCTTATGGATAATCTTTCAAAACTCTTTTAGGATTCTGGAGTAGTTCCTGACTATTGGCGGGTTAGCAAATGTAACCCCTCTTTTTAAGAAGGAGGGAGAGAGAAAACGGAGATTACAGACCAGTTTAGTCTAACATCGGTAGTGGGAAACTGCTAGAGTCAGTTATTAAACGATGGGATAGGCAGCACATTTCTGGAAATGGTGAAATCATTGACATAAGTCCAGCATGGATTTAACAAACAGGTAAATCATGTCTAACGAATTCTTATGTGGAATTTTTTCGAGGATGTAACTAGTAGCGGGAATAAGGGAGAACGCATGGACATGTGGGTATAACTGGACTTCCTAAGCTTTCGCGACAAGGTCCCACATATGAGATTCAGTATAACAAACTTAAAAGCCATACGGTATTAGGGTTCAGTAATTGATGTTGATAAGAGAACTGGCTGGCAAACAGGAAGCAAAGAGTCTGAGTAAACGGTTGCTTTTCACAATGCAGGCAGAACTAGTGGGTACCGCAGCTCAGTGCTGGACCCAGCTGTTCTAGCAATATATAATTAATGATCTGGATGAGGGAATTGACGGCATAATCTCAAGTTAGCGCGGATGACACTAAGCTCGGGGGGCAGTGTTCGCTGGAGGAGGATGCTAGGAGACTGCAAAGGTGACTTGGATAGGCTGGGTGTGAGTGGGCACAATGTATGGCAGATGCGGGGGTATAAAAATGGTGGATAAAATTGTGAGGTTATCCACTTTGGTGGCAAAAACAGGAAAACAAGACTATTATCTTAAATGGTGGCTGCTTTAGGAAAAGGGGAAGATGCCAGCGAGACCTTGGGTGTCATGTACACCAGTCATTGAAAGTAGGCATGCAGGTTCAGCAGCATGTGATAAAAGCGAATGGTATGTTAGCTTTCATAGCAAAAGGATTTGAGTACAGGAGCAGGGAGTTTCTACTTCAGTATGTACAGGGTCCTGGTGAGACCACACCTGGAGTATTGCGTGCAGTTTTGGTCTCCGAAACTCTGAGTAAGTACATTATTGGCCATAGAGGGAGTGCAGAGAAGGTTCACCAACTGATCCCGGGATGTCAGACTGTCTTATGAAGAAAGACTGGATATGACTCGGTTTATACTCTCTGGACTTTTAGGAGATTAAGAGGGGATCTTAAGAAACTTGCCAAAAATTCTAATAGGGGTTGGACAGGCTAGATCAGGACAAGATGGTTCCCAGTGTTGGGGGTAGTCCAGGACACAGGGGTCACAGCTAAGGATATAGGGGGAAATCCTTAAGACCGAGATGAGAAGACTTTCTTCTCACAACAGAAGTAGTGGTGAGTCACTGGAACTCTCTGCCACAGAGGGTAGTTGAGCAGTTCATTGCTATTAAATTAAGAGATGAGTGGGATGTGCCCTTGTGGCTCAAGGGAATCAGACAGGGTATGGAGAGAAGGCAGTACGGGATACGATTTGTGATGATCAGAACCATGATCCATATGAATGGCGGTGCAGCATCGAAGGGCTGAATGGCCTAACTCCTGGCACCTAATTTTACTAAGTTCTATGTTTCACACATTTTTTTTTTTTTAAATGCCTTTTACCTCTACTTGGTTGAGCAAAGAATCCGGTGACATTACAATGTTGGACTCAATCTAGTCCCGCATCAGTGTACAAATACAGGGTTGAGGATTAATTTCAAAACTTCAAATTATTTCAAACAGTGTTTTATCCAAACAACATCAAGGAAAGCTCAGTGTGAAGTGGTGCAGGAATTATATACAGGGCTTGCAAAAGTTTTCATACCCCTTGAACTTTTCCACATTTTGTCACGTTACAACCACAAACGTAAATGTATTTTATCGGGATTTTATGTGATAGACCAAAGTGGCGCATAATTGTGAAGTGGAAGGAAATGATACATGGTTTTCAAATTTTTTTACAAATAAAAAACTGAAAAGTGTGGCGTGCAAAAGTATTCAGCCCCCTTTACTCTGATACCCCTAAATAAAATCCAGTGCAACCAATGCCTTCAGAGTCACCTAATTAAGTAAATAGAGTCCACTTGTGTGTAATCTAATCTCAGTATAAATACAGCTGTTCTGTGACGCCTCAGAGGTTTGTTAGAGAAACATAAGTGAACAAACACATCATGAAGCCCAAGGTACACACCAGACAGGTCAGGGATAAAGTTGTGAGATCATTTAAACAGCAGGCGTTCTAGGTTTATAAAAACTAATATCCTCCAAGCTTGTCACATCTCACGGAGCACTGTTTCAAATCCTCCGTCATCCGCCAAATGAAAGAGTATGGCACAACTGCAAACCTACCAAGAACATGGCCGTTCCACCTAAACTGACAAGGCCGGGCAAGGAGACGCATTGTCAGAGAAGCAGCCAAGAGGCCCATGGTAACTATGGAGGAACTGCAGAGTTTCCACAGCTCTGATGTGGTGAGAATCTGTCAACATAGACAACTATTAGTCCGTGCACATCTCCTCTAATCGGGCCTTTATGAAGAGTGGCAAGAAGAAAGCCATTGTTGAAACTCAACAGCCATAAAGAAGTCCCGTTTGCAGTTTGCCACAAGCCATGTGGGGACTCAGAACATGTGGAAGGAAGTGCTCTGGTCTGATGACAACCAACAATTGCAGTTTTTGGCCTAAACGTGTGAGGTGGAAAACTAACACTGCCACATCACCCTGAACACGCCACTCACCCACTGTGAAACATTGTGGTGCAGCATCATGCTGTGGGGATGCTTTTTCTTCAGCAGTACAGGGAAGCTTGGTCATAGTTGATGGGAAGATGGATGGAGCCAAATACAGGCAATCATTTGAAGAAAACCTGTTATAGTCCGCAAAAGACTTGAGACTTGGGCGGAGGTTCACCTTCCAGCAGGACAACGACCCTAAACATAAGAGCCAGAGCTACCAAATGGAATGGTTCGATCAAAGCATATTCCTGTGTAGATGGCCCAGTCTAATCCAGACCTAAATTCCCAATTGAGAATCTCTGGTCAAGACTTTAATTGCTGTTCACAGCCGCTCTCCATCCAATCTACTGAGCTTGAGCTATTTTTGCAAAGAAGAATGGGCAAAAAATTTTCAGTCCTCTAGATGTGCAAAGCTGGTAGACATACCCCAAAAGACTTGCAGCTGTAATTGCAGCGAAAGGTGGTTCTACAAAGTATTGACTCACGGGGGCTGAATACTTTTGCACGCCACACTTTTCAGTTTTTTTATTTGTAATAAAATTTGGAAACCATGTATCATTTTCCTTCCACTTCACAATTATGCACCACTTTGTGTTGGTCTATCACATAAAATCCCAATAAAATACATTTACGTTTGTGGTTGTAACGTGACAAAATGTGGAAAAGTTCAAGGGGTATGAAAACTTTTGCAAGCCACTGTATGTGAAATAGACTTGGGAATTTTATTATCGATCCTAAATGCTCTATTTAAATTATAGGTCGTTTAGTTTGTTATGAAGTGGCACCGGATTTAACACCTCAGTCTATTAAAATTGAATTATCTCACTGAACGAAAACATGCAATATGTTTCTAGGCAAATATCCAGTGTTGAGAAGTAAAGAGCAGTCATTTTTAAACGGGGCGGTTTTTGTAGTCCAATATTATGGGGTAACCAAATTATATTTTATTCATTGCTAGAGAGGACGATGTAAACATAGTGAGTTATGAGCAGCCTCTAACATAAACCGCTCCACTACTGTCTGTTGTGTAGAAGGAACTGCAGTAAGGGGGGGCAGTGCTGGCTACCTTGAACGATAGATCACCAAACAGCTGAGTAAGCTAGCGGGGTCAACAGCGGAGAGAATGGAATTGGGTGTTAGGGCCGCGTACGAGAACTGTTTGCTGGTATCTCTATTTTTTCTCGGGTTGCTACCGTGACCATACTGATCTCCCGGTTGCCAAACACGTTCCCGGATTGCGCAGCTAACTGAACGCCGTTTCTATCCTCTATATTTCTATACTCTTCATACACACTACATACATACGTCAGTACAGTGTAGACAAGGACAGCAACATGCAAATTGGAGGAACAGCTTTTCCAAAGAGCAATATCTATATTCCGCTTTAACCTCTATGCGGCACTTACTGCCACAGTGTGTGAATGATTTTCGGATCTCACAGCACACACTTGTAGGAAACCTCGTCTATGTTGCGGACGCGAGCAGCGAGAGCAGCGTGTTCACGGTAGATACTGAGCAGACAAAATCGCATCACCTGATGGAGCTATATGATAAATAATGTCTACAGAGGTGAAATTTGGGAGGAGTCTGTAGGTCGGCTGTGTAGTGCCGACATGCGCGGTTAGTGGGGATGGATTGGAGGAGAGGGTTTAGAGTGTATTTTATATGATGATTGTTATTGGCAACAGGGTACAAGTTAATTGTGTACTTGTATATTTAGACACACACAGAGGTAAAAGTTTATTATAAATTGACTTAGGGACATGAGTAGATGTAGGGAAAAGATGTGTATGTATAATCGTGGGGGTACAGTGTGTAACTAAAAGGAGATTAGGGTGCAGGGGTGTGTAAGTTTTAGTTAGTGTGTGACAGACTTAATGTAGGAAATGGAGACACACGATGAAATGGACGGAGTGGGGTTTACGACAAAGTCAGATTCCAGACGGCGTGTATTTGGAAGTTGTGCTCTTGGCTATACAATATAACTAGATGTTAATAAACTAATAAAAGTATTATAAGCTAAAAGTGTTAATATACAATAAAGTGTTGCTAAATACCATTCTTGGTGAATCAAACTTTCATTGCAAACCCTTTTTTTATACAAATTCTAACATTTTTATGAGGGAATTTTGAATTCATATGACTACATTTCTAAGGTTCTTTATTAAGAAATCATACATCTTAGTTCTTATTTTACTTCGCGGTCTCATTTATGTTTCCATGAATTGCTCTGAATCATCAGATATTGGCGTTTCCATGAAGTAATTGACAAAAATTGAATACAATTTGAACGCAGATTGTGTCTTGAAGTTATGAATGTTTGATTCATCATGAATCATTCCAAATAGAGGGAGGGAATCTCCACCTGTAGATTGAGAGTCAGAATTTCTCTTTATTGTTATTCGAACAAAGTTTGGAACAATTAGCGTGCATGACAGTTACATAGTAACAACCTAGCAATAGTGCAGGAGGAGGCCATTCGGCCCTACCAGCCAAAGGCAGTAAAACACACAATTACAGAGACCAAATGCTTTCTGCAGATTATAAAGCAATTTTATTAACTAATTGACACCCTCTATTTTTACAGCTGGCAATTGGGGAAAAAGTTTTAGGTTGCATATAATGCAGATCATTTATACATTGCTTGGTTTTAATAGCTCAGTTTTGCATTCATTGTAGTTTCCATACTACAACTACCACAGATTTAAAAAAACACTGGACATCATGCTGGACAGTACAACGTAATATAGGACAGGACAAGCTGCTTGAAAGTGTCCTGTCCTATATTATGTTGTCCAGCATGATGTCCAGTGTTTTTTTAAATTCTGTGGTACAGATCTGCACTAATTGACGCATTCTAACGGTAACACCCCCTTAGTAGAGGCATCCACGTCGCGGGGCTGGAAACTGGAAGAATCCAAAGCTAATTACCGTTCACAGGGCACACGGCTGAACCTTCCGATTCATCGCTTGTGTGTGTGAGTGTGCGCATGCGCGCGTGGCCGTCAAGAAATTGTGTGTCCCCTGTCCCGGGTCCCCTCCATGTTTTGACAGCGGTTTCGGTCTCTGCTTGCGACTAATCATCTGGATCAGCCTCATATGCAGGACTTTGTCAAAAGCCATACTGAGGTCCACATACAAGGTTCTGCACTTATCAGTTTTCTAGTTTTCTCCTTCAAAAATGCAATTAGATTTGGTAGAAGTGATGTCCCCTGAACATCATCCTGCTGACTCCTAATTAACCCCAAGAATCTTTTCCAACAACTTCCTACCACAAAGCTCACAGGTATGTATTCTCCAGGTTTGGCCCTGCAGCTCTTTTTGAACAAGGTGACAACTTTAGCTATCCTCCAGTTTACTAATGGTGCAGAGATGCCAACCCTAAATTTAGTTCACAGTAACATTCAACCCATTTGTCCGTAACAAATGGGGGTAAATGCATTTCTCTCCGTAACATACTCACTTGGGTTGTTGCCGCAGGCGTGCTATTGCGCCTGCCACTGGGAGCGATCGGCGGGCTGCCGGCGGGCGGGCGTGCGCACAAGATGCCACGCATTGGCAAGGTTCCGGCGGTCGGCCGCCTGCGCACTGGTGCAGATCAGCGGGCTGCAGGCGCGGCACATGCGCAACTTTGCAAAGTTTCGCCGCGTGTCTGCGCCTGCGCACTGGGTGGGGTGGGGGGGAGCCCGGTGATGGGGCGCTCGCGGCGAGCGGCCTGCTGGCGGCAAGAACGACGCCGTTTCGCGATCGCGCGGGCCGGCGCCGCCCGGGCTCTGGGCCGGGCGTGGCTGCGAGCTGCCGGGCTGGCAAACCGGGGGCACATGGCGCCGGCGTTCACCACGGGAGGAACACCGGCGCGGCGGTGTTCCGTAACAGCATGTTTGGCTGCCGGAACACCGTAATATGGT
Source organism: Okamejei kenojei (assembly GCA_035221665.1). Lineage (NCBI taxonomy): Eukaryota > Metazoa > Chordata > Chondrichthyes > Rajiformes > Rajidae > Okamejei > Okamejei kenojei. The sequence goes on from CM069134.1 coordinate 113,358,902, forward strand.
TATTTCGCCGGGACAAAATACGGCGAATCCGGGACACTTGGCATCTCTGATGGTGCCATGCCAGCATTTGTGTTGCAGTTTTAACTTGTAAAATTGAGCCATCCCAAATTAGAACTTTAGACTTATAACACAAAGAAGCCATTATGGATAAATGTCTTCTTTACTAAAACAAAGCCATGCCCTGATTTTTTCCCTATAGCCTTTTACCTTTTCCTCTTTGAGTGGTAATTAATTCATCCCTTGGCAACAAAGCCATTACTAATACCTTATAACAATTGGTGTTGAAATATTGTTGTCACATGTACTGAAGTACAGTGAAAATCTGTTATCCGGTCAAATCAAACACGATTACACAAGTAATCAAGTGATTACACAATTAGAAAAGTCAGAAGAAAAAAAAATCAAAGTGAAGTGGGAGGCGGGGCTAAGGACTGCATTGATGAATTCAAATGTTCTATCCGGTGAATGAAGGTACACAAAGGACATAAATTATGAAGAAGAACACTTGTTTTAGCAGTGTTTGATATTGAAAATAACAGCCTAATTAATATCACTATCAACTGAAGCTCCAGATATGTATAGAAATGAACTTCAGATGTCAGTTTAAATCGAAGGGAGACACAAAATGCTGAAGTAATTCAGCGGGACAGACAGCATCTCTAGAGAGAAGGAATGGTGATGTTTCGGGTCGAGACCCTCCGGTCTGAAGAAGAGTCTCGTTACCCATTCCTTCTCTCCAGAGATGCTGCCTGTCCCGCTGAGTTACTCCAGCATTTTGTGTCTACCTCCAGATATGCATGGTGATTAGACTGATTTTTGGATGATTAGCCATGATCATGTTGAATGGCGGTGTTGGCTCGAAGGGCCGAATGGCCTACTCCTGCGCCTATTTTCTATGTTTCTATGTAACTTGTCTCCCTTGGGATTAAGAGAGAGTCCAGACAGATCTAGCAACCCACTCTCTGTCTATATCAGCGAGCCACTATGAACGTTCATCTAACTAGTGGACGTCAAAATGTATCACCAACTACCCATGTGAGGGAGGGACATTATTCTACAGAACCACACTTTTTAACTTCACTACACTAGTGATTTTTTTTAACCATTGTATTTCGGATCGCTATATTAAAAATGTTTGTATATATAAATTAAATTGAATTAGTTTTGTTAAATTTCTTTCTGTTACTTTAATCCCAAAGGGTGACAAGTGCTTCTCATGGCAGGGGCTAGAGACTTTACAAGACATTGGTTCAAGGTCTTTGTCAGTCTTGGAACCACTCGTCCTTGCCCAGGTAGGCAATGTGTGGCTGAACTGGAGTTCTGCTCAACCAATCCTCCACACCTTGGGAAGTGTGGCCACTGATAGAAAGTCAAGGCAGAATCGTGGTTGATGACACTAGGGCACTATCCCCATGGCTTCAACATGTTGCAATTGTGAAAACTTAATCTGAATATACTTGATTTGGAAGAAAATACACCTTAACATGTGAAACATCCAAAAAAAGGGGGCGGAGGAAGGAGAAGATGTGGCGGGTCAGAGCCTGGGCCTCATGGGTTGGGAGGGAGGGGAAGAGCAATGGAGGACCCGGCGTAGGGGGGCCACCCAGGAGGAAGGGGGAAGGTGGAGAACAAAGGTGGACCTGGCACGGGATACATTGTAACTCTGTCGGCACCCTTCATGGGGTGACTATTGCATACCTTGTGTATTCGAGCAAAGAATTTTACTGTATGGTAATATGGTAATAATGTATTCATTCATTCATTCATTGTTAAGAACATCTGAATATACTTGATTTATAACAAAATATTCCTTAAAATGAAAAGCATGGCATACACATAAATAATTTACCATTCAAACAAGGCCGCAGTTTGGTTAAGACCTACCTCTACTATTAAATGTCCATTTTCAGCATGAACTTGAGCAATCGCTCCCAATTTCTTACACTGGCAGAAAGCAGGGTACAGTTCATCATCCTGAAGCATGAAGACATCTTTATATGCCATGAACATCTTGAAGGAATTCACACCTCTCTCATTGACTAAAATTTCCATTTCTTCCTTCACCTGTGAAATTATTGAATGAACAGGAGAAATGTTTCTTCCAGACTGGTATAACTGGAATAACGAAAAGCTTTGACAAACAAAGGCAGAAGGACATGGAGATCAGCTCAGTACAAAGCCATATTGATTTTCACTGTACCTTTGCATTCCACCAAGTTACAGCCACATGGAATGAGTAATCACAACAGACTTTAGGATCAGCCCAGCTTTTCCATTTGTCGTAGGCTTCTAATAACGAGGTACCTTTAGTAGGGATCACAAAGTCCAATATCATAGTGGTACCTCCGGACACAGCAGCCTGTAAAATACAAAATATTAGTTATTACAAAAGCAACTTCCTAAATATGACCAGGGCTCGAAATTAACGGTTGCCCTGGTGCCAATGGTGACCTAAAGTCCCGCTGTGCCATTTTGCCCGGCTTGGCAAGCACCAGGGACACCGGTCGTTCAACTCTGAGCAGGCCCCCCTCTCTATCTCTCTCTCTCTGTCACTCTCCGTCTCCGCCCGCCATCCGTGTCCGGGTCTCCGCTCTCCACTCGCTCCTCATCAGTCGGCACGGCCGGCCACCTTGTACATGCGCACTGCCATGGCCTGCACATCGTCCCACTGCACATGCACGCAACCACGGCCAGCACATCATCGGCCATGGTTGTGCGCATGTGCCACACTGCCACGGAAACTGGTCGGCACCAGGCACTTTCTCCCTCCCTTTGCATTGTGGGAGATCTGGCCACCATTGCTGTCTGGTCTCCGCCTCGCCGCGACCGTTGAAAACCAACACAGAATCACTCCAACTCTTGCTTCTTGATTTTCTGGTCCTCCAAAAATATTCCAAATGGAATTTAAACTGGTGTGAACCCTCCACCACCAAACTTAACTCCAAACTGAAAAATAACAGTCTATTGCACTTTATCTGTTTATTTATTGTGTATATATATGGTCTATGGTATATAGACACACTGAAGTTTTATCGCCTGTTCTGTATTATGTTTACATTTTCTGTTGTGCTGCAGCAAGCAATAATTTCATTGTCCTAAATGGGACACATGACAATAAAACTCTCTTGACTCTTGACTTGGACTTAAGCAAAAAAGGGTTCTTGGGAAAAAAGAGCTACCTTAAATTTAGTAGCGTCTGGTTGGGTAACTATGGTAGGGTGAAGACTATTCCATGCTTTAATTGGGCGGGGGAACTCCATGGAGCAGCTCTGGATAGAAGAAATTGGGTGACGTTTTGGGTAGAGGCCCTGCTTTAGACCTTCCGGTTTTAGTGTTTTTAGTTTAATTTAAAGATACAGCGTGGAAACAGGCCCTTCGGCCCACCGAGTCCATGCCGACCATCGATCACCCGTACACTAGTTCCATCCCACACATTAGCGACGTAAGTCAAGAGTCAAGAGTTTTTTATTCTCTCACGTCCCAGTTAGAACAATGAAATCCTTACTTGCAACAGCACAACAAAATATGTAAACATAGTACTCTGTAAACAAGTAAGTAAGTAGGTTTATTGGCCAAGTATTCACATACTAGGAATTTGCCTTAATGCTCCGCCCACAACTAACAATATGACATATAGTGACAGATATGAATGACTCAGAAAACACTACACATTAACAGAGATGCCAACCCTAAATTTAGTTCACAGTAACATTCAACCCATTTGTCCGTAACAAATGGGGCTAAATGCATTTCTCTCTGTAACATACTCACTTCGGGTTGTTGCCGGCGGCTATGCGCCTGCGCACTGGTGCAGATCAGCGGGCTGCCGGCGGGCGGGTGCGGCACATGCGCACTTGGCAAGGTTTGCCGGCGGGTCTGCGCCTGCGCACTGGGGTGGGGGTGGGGGGGGGGTGGGGGGGAGGCCCGGTGATGGGGCTGCCGCGAGCGGCCGGCTGGCGGCAAGAAAGTGCCGCTGATCGCGCGGGCCGGCGCCGCCCGGGCTCTGGGCCGGGCGTGGCTGCGAGCTGCCGGGCTGGCAAACCAGGGGCACATGGCGCCGGCGTTCACCACGGGAGGAACACCGGCGCGGCGGTGTTCCGTAACAGCATGTTTGGCTGCCGGAACACCGTAAAAAGGTTATTTCGCCGGGACAAAATACGGCGAATCCGGGACACTTGGCATCTCTGCATTAATAATAATAAAACATTAATGATAAAACACCATTGATCAAGCATGTGAACCAACAAAATACCAGATCAAAGGGAGGCTACAGATTTTTGACTGTAGCAACTAGTGGATAAAAACTGTTTTATGTCTGGTTGTGGCAGCTTTGACAATCCGGAGTTGCCTTCCAGAGGGAAGTGATTTTGTGGCCAGGGTGAGTGGGGTCAGAGATGATAACAATGTTATAAACAAGCTCTGACGTTCTGGTAATGTGCGTTGTCATTTCTCCAGTTACTATCTTTTTGCAACTATGCTTCCACGGTGGTTCTGACAGGTATGCTGATTTTCAAAATGTTCAAAGGCAGAGGTATAAAACATTGCAGCGTCTGTGGATAGATGTTCAAACATACACCCATGCCTGCAGCGTTCATTAGTAAACACACTTGAAAGAAAACGTTCTTTTAATACATTAACTACTAAAAGGCACGTAAAATATATAAATGCAAGGAGATTGCATAACTTTAATCACCTGAGACCCACTGTTTCTGTCTGGTCCTGCACCGCTGAATTTATCCCCACATACCTCGATTCCATCCCATCCGCCCTTGTCCAAGTCCTTCTCACCTAAATGCAAGACCTCAAACACTCTTCTATTCTTCAATAACTTTAATTTTTTAGGCCCCCATTGCTTCACCTTTACCATGGACGTCCAATCCCTTACCACCTCCATCCCCAAACAGGAAGGTCTCCAGGCACTCCAGTTCTTCCTCGAACAGAGACCCAATCTAGCTATTTCCCTCTACTAACACTCTACACTGCCCAGTAGAACTTGTCCTCACCCTCAACAAATTCTCTTTTGACTCCTCTCACTTTCTCAAAGTTAAAGGTGCAGCAAGGGTCCCAACTATGCCTACCTTTCTATTGGTTAAACAGTCCTTGTTTCATGCATACACTACCACCAACCCACAACTATTTGCCGCTACATCGACTACTAACTACATCGTGGCTGCCTCCTGCACCCATGCAGAACTCGCAGATTTTGTTAACTTTACCACGACTTGCCACTCTGCGCTCAAATTCACTTGGACTATCACTGAAATATCTCTCCCCTTTCTGGAACTCTCCATCACAGGAGACAGACTATTGACTGACGTATACTATAAACTTACCGACTCTCAGTTATCTGAACTACACTTCCACCCACCCTACCTCAGGCAAAGACATAATTCCATAGTCTTAATTCCTCTGTCTCCGCTCCCAATATGTAGGTATGTTACAAAACTTACCTTGAGCGGCGCTGCAGTTCTGCCACTGCCCGTGTGCGCGACTTTGGCACCTTTGAGAGGGGGGTGGGTTTAAAATGCCGTTTTTCTCCAGACAATTCAAATCGATCAATCTCAGGGGATTTAGTTGCTAAAGAGAAATCGCTCCGACATTTGTTTTATGAAGCTATTAACTACGCTAGATCATTTATGAGCAAGAGTGAATTAAAAATCGTATTCTAAAGCCGTGAACGCCGACAACAGGACGGACCTTACTTAGGGGACAAAAGAAGGTACACAGTTTATTTTTACATTAAAACGTGGTTCTTAGGAAGCCTTAAATCAAAATTTCATGTTGCGAAAAGGGGACAAAAAATATATACGAACCGGCAGTATTTTTCCTGCCGACTGGGGGTTAAATTCACCGCAAACCGCAACGTTCTAATCCACCGCGTTCCACAAAAACCCACTCGCAAGTTGATTTAAATGGCCATTAATTTACGGGAATTAAACACTAAATTCCTTCAATTTGGACTATAAATGAATGAAAATGAGATTTAAAAATCATGTTATATTGTGAATTATTGTGTGAATGTTATTTGGGGAACAAGATGCTAATTACCGAGTATGAAAATGGCCATAACATTTTTAATACTGAAGATATGAAAGTGAATTAGGTGTCAAATTAAACTCTTTTTATGCTTTATCTGATGGGATAAATTGCAGACTTGATTTTTAAAATCTCAAAATTTTGTAACATTGCTACAACATGCTTTCCAATCTACGACATCCGAGGTCCTTTCTTTAGTAACGTGATTTTCCCCCTTGTGTCATAGATGGATCCCTCACATGTGTCTACTCTATGATTCTGCTCTTGCACCACCTCCACTCAGACGGAACAAGGATAAAGTTCCCCAGGTCCTCACCTGCCTTCCGCACTTCATCCTCCAACATATCCTTCAATCACACGTGATACCACCACCAGGTAACATCTTCCGATCTTCACCCTTTTCTGCCTTCTGCACTGACCGTTCCCTCCACAACTCCTTTGTTCACTCATCTCTTCTCACCCAATCCACCCCCTCTCCAAGTACTTTCCCCTGCAACCGCAGGAGATACAACACCTGACTCTATAACTCTTACCTTGCTTCCATCCAGGGACCTCAGCAATGCTTCCAGGTGTGGCAGAAGTTCACATGTACCTCCTCCAACTTATCTACTGCATCCACTGTTCCCTGTGTGGCCACCTGTATATTGGCAAGACCAAGCGTAGACTTGGCAACCATTTCGTTGAACACTTGCACTTGGTCCACCAGGGCTTTACTGCATCTCCTGGTTGCTAATCATTTTAACTCCCAAACTGACCTGGGCCTCCTACATTGCCAGATTGAAGCTACATGCAAACTGAATGGACAGCACCTCGTATTCCGCTTGGGTAGCTTAAAACCCAGCGGTATGAAAACTGAATTGCCAATTTTAAAGTAACCTCTTACAACTACGTCTCCCCTCCCCTGTCTACCCCTCCCTTGTGCCCCACCTGGACCCCCACCTATTTCTCCCCTCCCTCTGCCTCTATCCTACATTTGTTCCCCTGCCTTCACGATTCACTCTTTACTTTAACTCTGGCCTCTCTTCCAACCATCTGCCCAGCAATGCCCCCTTCGCATGTGTCCACCTATTACGTCCCACGCTTTGCCCTGCCTCTCATCTCTTCCAGCTTTCTTCTGTGCCCTCCCCACCACAATCAGTCTGAAGAAGAGTTCCAAACGGAAACATCACCTATCCATGATCTCCAAAGATGTTGCCTGGCCCACTGAGTTACTCCATCACTTTGTGTCAATTTGATTGCATAAATGGTTTGTTTTTAAAATTTGTTTTTTCCAATTCTGAACTTAAATGTTTGAGCAAGATGTGCTTGAAGAGATATTTTTCCCCAATACGTTCAATAACCTTTCGAACATAACACAAAGCAGATATTACATAATTATCTGTTTGACACACATGCACTTTGAGTTCAGAGGAAATATTCTGTCAACTGCACTCCAACCTTCAATTCCTCAATGTCCAATAGCAGACTATAAGCTGCTGATTCCTCCAGCATTTGTGCAACTCTGCTTGCTTCACATAAGCCAGGTTAATCTAGGAATAACTGTGCATAGTTCCCTGAAGGTGGAATCGCATGTAGATGGGGTGGTAAAGAAAGCCTTTGGTGTGCTGGCCTTTATAAATCAGAGCATTGAATATAGGAGTAGGGAAGTAATGTTAAAATTGTACAAGGCATTGGTAAGACCAATTCTGGAGTATGGTGTACAATTTTGGTCGCCTAATTATAGGAAGGATGTCAACAAAATAGAGAGAGTACAAAGGAGATTTACTAGAATGTTGCCTGGGTTCCAGCAACTATGTTACAGAGAAAGGTTGAACAAGTTAGGTCTTTATTCTTTGGAGCGCAGGTTAAGGGGGGACTTGATTGAGGTCTTTAAAATGATGAAAGGGGTAGACAGAGTTGACGTGGATAAGCTTTTCCCATTGAGGGTAGGGAAGATTCAAACAAGAGGGCATGACATGCGAATTAAGGGACGGAAGTTTAGGGGTAACGTGAGGGGGAACTTCTTTACTCAGAGGGTGGTGGCTGTGTGGAATGAGCTTCCAGCAGAAGTGGTGGAGGCAGGATCGATTTTAACATTTAAAAGTAAAGTGGATAGGTATATGGACGGGAAGGGAATGGAGGGGTATGGTCTGAGTGCAGGTAGATGGGACTAGGGGAAAACAAATGATCGGCACAGACTGGAAGGGCCGAGAGGGCCTGTTTCCGTGTTGTAATTGTTATATGGTTATATGGTTAAGCAGCAAGTTAATTAATTGACAGATTAGGAAAAGGGGGAGGTGCAACGTCACCGGGATGTTCTTGTACATCAGTCACTGAAAGTAAGCATGCAGGTGCAGCAGGCAGTGAAGAAAGCAAATGGCATGTTGGCCTTCATAGCGACAGGATTTGAGTATAGGAAAAAGGATGTTCTATTGCCGTTGTACAGGACCCTGGTGAGACCACATCTGGACTATATTGTGTGCAGCTTTGGTCTCCTAATTTGAGGAAGGACATTCTTGCTATTGAGGGAGTGAAGCCCAGATTCACCAGGTTAATTCCCAGGATGGTGGGACTGACATGCGATGAAAGAATGGATCAACTGGGCTTATATTCACTGGAAATTAGAAGGATGAGAGGGGATCTTATAGAAACATATACAATTCTGATGGTATTGGACAGGTTACATGCAGGAAACATGTTCCCAATGTAGGGGGAGTCCCGAACCAGGGGTTACAGTTTAAGAATAAGGGGTATGCCATTTAGGACTGAGGTGAGGAAAAACATTTTCACCTAGTTGTGAATCGGTGGAATGTTCTGCACAGAAGACAGTGGAGGCCAATCAAGAGAGAGTTAGATATAGCTCTTTGGGCTAACTGAATCAAGGTATATGGGGAGAAAGCAGGAACGGGATTTTGGATGATCAACCATGATCATATTGAATGGCAGAGCTGGCTCAAAGGGCCAAATGGCCTGCTTCTGCACCCATTTTTCTATGTTTCTGTGAATGGCGAGCAGTGGCCAGAAATAAGACTTTACTCTTACAGGACTGTCCCCCAACCTGGCACTGCCCCAGTCCTACTATGGTCGTGACCCCCACTCTCCCCACTATGGCAGTCAGTGGGGTTCAGTAAACGGGGGAACCCAGAGGATCTGTCCTGACCCTTTAATTAGGCAGGTTCATGAGACCTTAAAACCTGGGACCTCTGCGACAGTCTCATTCATTTTCCTATTAAAGCGACTGGAAGATGCCTTCCAGGACCGTCCCCCAGCCTGGCACTGCCCCAGTCCCACTATGGCCGTGATCCCCACTCTGCACACTGGCAATCAGTGGGGCTCAGTAAAGGGAGGAACCCACAAGAACTGTCCTCACCCATTAATTAGGCTGGTTCAGGAGCCAGACCTCTGCAGCAGTCTCATTCAAAAAACACACTCACAATTATATTCCAAATATTATTTTCATATATTATACTTAATTATATATGATTAGTCATATTTACAAGTCATATATATAATAATATATGTAAATGGTATTACATATATATTATTATATATATATGTAATACCAACACCAACACATATATATTAATAGAATATTGACTGGCCTTGAGGGGGATACGACATATATTGCCTGAAGTAGATTCATATTGCCCGAGTCGAAGACGAGGGCAATATGGATCCAATATATGTTATGAAAGAGGACAGTCAATATTGTTATTATTACCCATAATCAGACATCTAGAGGAAAATCTGAACATCTCATATGATATATGTATCTATACATTTTGCAATATGCATTGCAACATTGTAAATAAGGGTACTAAAACCAATTCCAACATTGTAAATAAGGGTACTAAAAGAATGTAACATTTAATTTATATTTATGTATGTGACAATGTGAAGGTCGAACTTTTAAATCGCGAAACCTCTTCTCGCAACCGGCTGCCATTTTGTTTTGTTTTGAGAATAAATTTTAAATTTACGCAGCGTCATCACGCAGCGTCACGTTGCCAATCCCGGATGTATATAAGACTATAAAAGTCCATAAAGCGCTGCTGGCAGTAAAAGGAAGGGAATACAATTTCGTAAAAGCACCTCAGATGGATGATATGGGTAATAATATTATATATATATGTAATACCAACACCTCCAAGCTGATCAAAAAGGCGCAGCAGCGCCTTTACTTCCTGAGGAGGCTCAAAAAAGCCCACCTGTCCCCCCTGATCCTGACCAACTTCTACCGATGCACCATTGAAAGCATCCTGACCACCTGCTTTACGGTATGGTACAGCAGTTGCACCATAGCAGACAGGAAGGCACTACAACGGGTGGTGAAAACCGCCCAGCACATCATCAGTGCCCCGCTCCCTGCCATGGATGCCCTCCACCGAAAACGGTGTCTGAGACGGGCTGGGAAGATCATCAAGGACCCCTCCCACCCTAACCATGGACTGTTTGCCCTTCTACCATCGGGGAGGCGGTACAGGAGCCTCAGGTCCCGCACCAGCAGGATGAGGAGTAGCTTCTATAATAACACCATCGCACTGCTGAACTCAGAGTCCCGCCGATAGATTTTCCACACCTGTATTTACCTATATATTGCTATCACTGCGTACTGTCACTAAACTGCATTTCGTTGTACCCATACTTGTATCTGTGCAATAACATTAAAGTTGAATTGAATTGAATTGAATTGAATAATAATATAGTGTAAATGGACTGCAGCACGGAAATAGGCTCCCCATGGTGTAATATGGTTATTGGACACTAGATGGCGCTTACTTTCCCAATCTCATTTTCTAATTAGTTTAATTATTTAATGTGCAACATTTGGCACTGACGAGTTATGACTTCCTTCTCAATTATATTTCATCTAAATCTGTGGAAATGTAGTTCCGAGATGTGGGTCACGAAAATGGAGTTCGGTCTACATTTACTGAATCCATCCGTGTGAAAAGTTAGAGACGGTGATTGGATCTGGAAGCGAACCAATACATCTGTAAAACTGAACGACTCAGACACCTCTTCATTTGCACAATTGATTTTATTGTACTAATTGTAATATATTAATGTTTAAAATCCATGCATTGAAGGAAGAATATTTTACAGCCCAAGTGTGGTCCCTAATCCTAACCCTAACAAACCCCTAACCGGGCGTCACCCGCAGGAGAGCATACATCAGCGTGTACGTCGTGCAACTTGACGGTTTTATGAGCGTCATTCACTGATGCTTCACAGTTGTCGAAAAAATCGCGAAGTGGGACAAGCCCTTTATGGGAACAACGGCAACAGAACAATTTGTAGCTGCATCGAGCGCCAATCCGCTGCCTGAGCCGCTGGTTCACAAACAAGCAGCAATTCCACAGGGCAAGGCAGGGAACAAGGATAAGGCAGGAGCTCTCTGAGAAACGTCGGCACAGTTTGCATCAGGCCGTCCGCAGTCCACATCAGCCAAGCTTTCCTTCGCTTGCCAAGCCGGGCAAAATGACATGGCTTTTAGGTTGCCCGGCGGGACTTTGGGTGGCCATTGGCAACTGGGGCTACGGTTAATTTTGAGCCCTGTACATTTCTAAAAAGTATACCATTTTGAAAACTGCAGTTAAATGCAACATCAAATAAATAATGTATTATTTATTTAATCACTGCTTCAGTCACCGAATGCTAACCTTTGGTGCTAAGCCTTCTCTTTGATGAAGGTGACTCATACAGATTACTTTGGACTGTTACTTCGGCATGGTACAGCAACGCAGCTAGTACAGCTACAGTCTCACAGCATCGGAAACATGGGTTCAATGCTGACCATATACTTTCTGTGTGGAATTTGTATGTTCTCCCCATGACCATTTGAATTTCCTCTTGATGCTACAGTTTTCTCCAACAATAGTTGCTAAGAGAATGACCCATTGTTTGGATTGTTAGTGATATCTTGGAACATTACGTTCAGTCGGTGCTAACTATTTTGTTGTTTACCTTTTTTTTAAGTAATGCTACAGTATACAATGCCAGAATGCCAAATAAATGTTCTCGCCTCACTTTATACAACTGAAGTGTGAAGTTAATGCAGCTGATTTCAACATGATACACCCAATGACAATATATTAGTTTAGTTTAGTTTAGAAACACAGCGCAGAAACAGGCCCTTTGGCCCACCAAGTCCAAGCCGAACAGTGATCCCTGTACACCAGCACTATCCTACGCACTAGGGACAATTTATAATTTTACCGATGCCAATTAACCTACAAACCTGCACATCTTTGGAATGTGGGTGGAAAAAACCCACACGATCACAGGGAGATCATACAAACTCTGTACAGACAGCACCCATAGTCAAGATCAAACCCTGGTCACTGGTGCTGTAAGGAATCAACTCTACCGCAGCGACACCATGCCGCCATTTATCTTCCTACAACTTCCACAATTGTTAACAATAGTTCCTTTGTTTAAATGTGACCATTTGGAATACTTCCAAGGATGGCTGATTAAATACAGCATTCTGGCAACTCTAAATAAATCATAATTTTCCTCTGGAGCTAAAAAAAAAATATTAAGGCTCCCAGCATTTTTATAAAGCCTAATTTCCAACCTCAAACAATGACTGGACCTAAAAGATTGCTATGTTACTGCCTTAATTCTAATATTAGCATTTAGGTTCAATCACAGCAGAGGGAATATAAAGTACCATAAACAAAGTGCATACATTTCAGGAAGATTGGAATTGTTAAATTTCAACTTCACAGATGGCTTATCAACTTTTTGCTTTGGTTGATAGACAAAGTGCACAACAGGCAATTCCAAAGGCCATATCCAATCCTCAGCATTAGTCCACACAACCCACAAGATCAATGCAGGACATCAAGGTCTTGCACTGTACTATTATGGCTGCCTATGTTTTAGGCTTGCCCAAAGTTCCAGGAAAATCTATGAATAATCTCAACTCTGTAAAGAAGTAATCTGCGGTATTTTCTATCTATCATTTTACAACAGTTTATGGGGAACTGGAGTGCTATGGTAATTGTGGCAGCAGACAGAAGATGGGATTCAACGCTGTCGTTGAAGATCGGAGCGTTGTCTGAAATTCACACCCGTGATGAACAGGAAGGTGAAAGACGGCTGGCACAGTTACGGTAAGTCCTTTAGAGAGTGCGGAGTAGGTCGGCATGTTATTACCTACGAATAACATGCCGGCCTACTACGACCTACCTCGACTAAACCTACGAGTAAAAAAAATTGATTTTTTCCATGGCGACCTTTTTTTACTCGCGGGCATTTTTCAGCTTGCTGAAAAAACCGCCCCGACCTAACTGAGGCCTCGAGTACGCGGGGACTACTCTCGAACATGAAGGAGAGTTACAAAGACCTCCTAGGACCTCGTGTCGACCATGTTGCGAGTATGATTCGAGGACAAACGCTTCTAAAGTCACGAACTAGGTCCCCGAGCGGGGACTAGGTCACGAACTAGGGCCCCGCTTCTAAAGTCACGAACCAGGCCCTTTAGACATTCAGTCCATCACATCTGTTAAACTATTCAATAAGATTATGGTTGAGTATCATGCTTGTACTTCCTTGTACTAATCCTATCTCCCTGTTTTGCCTATCTAACTCTCTGCCAATCTGAGTTGTCAGGGAAGGTCCCTAAAGCTGAAACAATAACCTTTTTTTTTTCCCAGAGGTACTGCTTGACTGGGTGTGTTCTAGCATTTCTGTTTTTGTTTCCGATTCCAACATCTGCAATTTGTTTTTCATGTGAACAAAATTAGGGACTGACCACCACAACTGTCTTGGATTTCATTACGTCTGGGTGTTAAAATTTCTTACATCACATTGCTGATCTTCTTCTTTCGAGTCCCTCTTGTTACAAATGTTGACTTTGCTGTCATCGTCCGTCCTGAAAAGGACGCAAGCTTCCGGCGACAATCAGTGGGAGCCATCACTTGTTCGCAATAGATAATGGTGGTAGCAGAATTAGCTCAGGATACTGCCAGTTTCCAGCCCCGCGACACATTGCTGATTAGCTGACCTCTCATCTTGAGGCTGATCACTCATTCCAGATATTCCAGCCAGGGGAAAGATCTGTGAGTAGATTCTATCAAGCACTATAGGAACTTTGCACTTTTCAATTAGATGATTTCTCTTTTTTTCTAAAACTCCAGAAAGTGTATGTCCTGTAGGTCTTAGCTTGTACCTTGACACAAGTTGAATTATAGTTAGTGATAGATTGGGATTTGTCTGATTTCAGGTAATGCTACAGGGGGGTTGCACGTAAGGTCATCGGGTCAAAGGGCGTGAAGCACGGACCAGCTCAATCCATGTCGAGTACATGGCAGCTTCCGGCATATACTGTTAATACACGAAATGCATACTTTCTTAACCATTAAAAACCGCTGAAATTGTCATTTTTTGCGCTGTAAATACTTGTGGAAATTAGGGTAAGCATGAGAGACATTTATCCTACTTCAGAATTCCAAAAATGAGGAGAAATTATGGTAGAGAGAAGTAAGAGCTGAAGGGACAACAACAGCTAAAGTGGTTGGCGAACATTGCAGATATCAAGATTGAAAATATTGGGAATTATCGCATTTGCAGTTCATAACGTGTATTCCAGTTGGAGTTGCGTGGCAACAATACGGGTCACGGGTCGTGATCCGACTACCATGCAACCTCCCTGCAGCAAAATAATGCATTCTAAACATCATCAAAGGGTAACAAGACATGAAGATGTGCAAGATGTTGTTGAGACTGCACTTGGAGTATTTTGTTCTGTTTTTGTCACCCTGCTATATCAAAGACAACATTAAGCTGGGGCGAATGCAGAGATTTACGAAGTTGTTCCATGACTAGAGCTATAGGGAGGTTTCACGGCAGTCAGGTCACGACCCATGACCCGTACTGTTGCTACGCTAGGCCAAGTGGAGTACACGCGATGGACTGCAGGTAAGCACTGACCATTGTTTCCAGCATAGCAGGCCCGTTAAAACCCGCCAAAATTGTCCATTTTTTCGCTGTAAATAATTATGGAAATCGGGATAAGCGTGAGAGACATTTAGCCTACTTCAGAATTCCAAAAGTGAGGAGAAATGACGGTAGATAGAAGCGAGAGCTGAAGGGACAACAACAGCCAGAAAACATTGTCCGTTTGCTCACTGCATTTCATCAACTAAGCCAATATTTGTGTTTTTCTTGTTTCCTTTGGCATCTAAAAAGTTTCAGAAGTGATAAATCTGGCTGTAAAATGTTAAAATCGCCCATGGTTCTCAAGTGGGTTTTTACATTTTTACATAGAAAAAGAAAAGGCTTCTGAAGCAAAATTTACAGCCAGATTTATCACTTCTGAGACTTTTTTGATACCAAAGGAATCAAGAAAAACCACAAATAATGCCTTACTGTTGATGAAATGCAGTGAGCAAACGCGATAATTCCCAATATTTTCAATTCCGATATCTGCACGGCCAATGTTCGCCAAGCACTTTAGCCGTTGTTGTCCCTTCAGATCTCGCTTCTCTTTACCTTCATTTCGCTTCACTTTTGGAATTCTGAAGTTGGGTACATGTCTCTCACGCTTACCCCAACTTCCACAATTTTTTACAGCGCAAAAATTCAACATTTTGGCCGTTTTTAACAGGTAGGAAAGTACGCGTTTCTTGCATTCATAACATATACCGGAGGTTACGGATGTCCTCCAGATGGATTGAGCGGCTCCGTGAGTCAAGCCCTATGACCCGGTGACCTTACGTGCAAACCCCCTATAGAGAGAGGTCTGGTAGGCTAAGACTTTATCCTTGAAACACAGGGGTGATCTTATAGAGGAGTTTAAAATCAACGAGGTGCATAGATAGGGTGACTGCACAGTATATTTTTCCCAGGGCAGGGGAATCAAGAACTAGAAGGTTTAAGGTGGTAGGGTAAAGATTTAATGGGTACCTGATGGCAACTTTTTAGACACAGAGGGCGAGGGAACAAGCTGCCAAAGGAAGTAGGAAATGTGGGCAAATGGGACCAGTTTCGATGTGGCATCATGGATGAGTTTGGCTGAAGGGCTTGTTTTTGTGCTGTGTGACATCTGCTGAACTGAAATGAGGAGCAATTGGGTAATCTTATGAAAATCACACTTCAGAAACAGATCAAATATGTAGACACAACAAACAGCTGACGCTGGAGTCTGGAGAGAAAAAAACAAACTGCTGGACGTGCTCTGAAGAAGGGTCTGGACCCGAAACGACACCCATTCCTGCTCTCCAGAGATGCTGCCCAAAGATACTAGAGGATCCTCTAGGATCGTTGATGCTGCCTGTGGCCATGCTGGAAGAGCTCAGTCGGTGGGTTCTGATTAGAGGCTCCATGGTTTAAAATGAAAAGCATCTCATTCCGACATGAAATATGATTCCAAAAGGATAAGCCATGAAAGACAGAAGTACAGTAAAAACTTTTTGGAAGTTTTTTTTTTTTTTTTTACCTTCGTTCCATGATAAAAGTCATCGACAGCTTGTGTCCCCATGAAGGGGAGCTGCATGTGGGTGTGGGTGTCGATGCCCCCCGGCAGGACCAGTTTGCCGGCGGCGTCGATCACTCGGGCTCCCGCCGGTTGCTCCAGGTTAGGCCCCACGTCCCGAATGAGGCCGTTTTCAATGTAGACGTCGGCAAACTGCGAGCGGTCTTCGTTCACCACTTTCCCTCCTCGGATCAGGACGCCGCCGTGACCGCTTGATCTTGCTTCCATCTCCAGCAGCGATCGAGAAAGGACTGTTCCTTCTTTCGTTCTGTTTGTTAACCGCAGCCCGTCTGGGTGGGCGGGGGGGGGGGGGCAAAGTCAGCGAGCGCCAGCGGATTGAGAAACAAAGTTCAACTGAAAGCGAGTCGCTTTAAGTTCATGGGACGGCGAGATTGAGCAATACAAGTGCTATTTACAGCGCGCAGGAACAGGTCCTTCCCTCACTGTGGAAGATGATGCCAAGTCGCGCCGATACCTCGAACATTGAATTTTCTCAATTCTGTTAACCCTTGCTGTCTCCTCCCCTTCCCACCTCTCCCTCAGCCCTCGGGCCCTGGCATTCCCTCTATCTCTATCTCCCCCCCCACCCCAGTCGCACCAGCTTCTCATTTTCACACCACAAACAGCTTACAATGGCTTGTTCCCTTTATCATCGATACTTTTTTGCATATCTTTCACTCATTGTTCCTTATCTCTCCACATCACCGTCTATATCTCTCGTTTCCCTGATCCCTGACCAGTCTGAAGAAGGGTCTCGACCCGAAACGTCGCCTATCTCCTTCGCTCCTTAGATGCTGCTGCACCCGCTGAGTTTCTCCAGCTTTTTGTGTAACCCTCGACTGCTCGGTTTCACGGAACCCCCTTCGCTCAGCCCGCCTGAACCAACCCGATCTCCAGGCTGCCCGACGCTCTAATTCTCCTTCCCATTCCTACACAGACATTTCTGTCCTAGGTCTCCTCCACTGTCAGAGTGAGGCTACGTGCAAATTAGAGGAAAAGTATCTCACATTTCGCTTGGGCAGCTGACAGCCCAGTGGTATGAATATTGATTTCACTCACTTCAGGTATCCCCTGCATTTCTTCTCCCTCTATCCCTCCCCAACCAAAGTCACACCAGCTTCGCATTTTCACCCTATGAACAGCTTACAATGACCTGTTTCCTTCATCATCGTAACTTTTTTGCATATCTTTCAGTCATTGTGTAGCGGCGCCTGCTAGCGCACGCATATGTCGAACCCGGCGTTCGGAAGCCGCGGTCACGTAACTCGGTGGGGCTGCTTGTTTCGCGCGGGTTACCACTTGCGCGCGTTAGTTCAGTGCTGACCACCGTTGTGGGCAGGCGTGTCTGAAGAACCTGTATACTGGATATTGAACTTTTGAATAAAGATCTGTTTAAAACTCCAGTAGTCGTTTCTCAGACCACTAAACTGGTGACAACGACCTGTCTAGCCGTCGTTAGACAAGAAGAATTATGCAAGAGAGTGTTCCCGCAGAATCGGCCAGCACGAGGCAGGGCATACCGGCCTTCAAACTGCCAGCCTTTTGGCCTGATCAACCTCAGGTGTGGTTCGCCCATGTTGAGGCACAGTTTCAACTACATAGCATCGACACCACCATGTATTTCCATGTGGTGGGAGCATTACCACAGGATTGTGCCTTGAGGCTGTTGCCTTACATCAGAGACCCTCCGTCCAGCGGCATGTACGAACGGTTGAAGGCCCTGTTATTCCACGCTTACGGCCTTACCCGTAGAGACAGGGAGGCAAGGCTGCTACATATGGACTATCGGCGACCGAAGGCCATCAACGATCATGGCAAAGATGTTGGCCATCTATCGGCGACCGAAGGCCATCAAAGATGATGGACGGGCACCGCCCTTGCCTGCTTTTCGAACAGGCGTTCTTAGAGCAGATGCCCGGCGAAGTACAGCTAATGCTCACCGGAGCTGATTTCAGCGACCTGCAGCGGCTCACGGAACCAACATTGAGGGGAAGAAGAAGAGACCCAGCCCAGCGCCGAAGTGGGTCCGTACAAGGTACTCAGTACTGGTGTTTCGTCGTTCACGTTGGACATGGGTGGCAGCAATTCGTCTCCATGAGCCGCCTTAAGCCAGCACACGTCGACGAACATAGCCCAGTGACAGTGGCTACTCCACGGCATAGAGGACGTCCACGTGCTGTTTTACCGCCCTCTGCACCTGTTATCACCGGCTGGGTTTCTCCGGTCCCCTTGGTTACGCCCATTCCTCGTTTGCGTTTTTCGCGCCCATCCATTCCTAATGTTACGCTCGCCCCGCCACCTTGGACTATGCGTTCCGGTCGAACCGTCCGTTTACCCGTGCATTTCCATACCGCGGATTCTGGGGGGGGGAGCATGTAGCAGCACCTGCTTGCTCTCCTTCTCCTTGTCAGATTTTATTAAAGGGTATTTTTATATATTGTGGTTTCACCATGTAGAAATTACATCTGTGTTTAAACGTAGTCCCCACATTTCAGGGCACCATAATGTTTGGGACACGGCTTCACAGGTGTTTGTAATTGTTCAGGTATGTTTAAATGCCTCCTTAATGCAGGTATAAGAGAGCGTTCATCACCTAGTCTTTCCTCTAGTATTTCTATCACCTTTGGAAACTTTTATTGCTGTTTATCAACGTGAGGACCAAACTTGTGCCAATGAAAGTCAAAGTAGCCATTATGAGACTGAGAAACAAGAATACAATTGTTAACGTCAACCAAACCTTATGCTTACCAAAATCAACTGTTTGGAACATCATTCAAAAGAAAGAGAGCACTGGTGAACTTACTAATCACAAAGGGACTGGCAGGCCAAGGAAGACCTCCATAGCTGATGACAGAAGAATTATCTCTATAATAGGTACTGCTGAAGGTACTGGCTCACTTATCTTCATTGATGATACAACAGCTGATGGTAGGAGCATGATGAATTCTGAAGTGCCTGGACACATCCTATCTGCTCAAGTTCAAACAAATGCCTCAAAACTCATTGGCCGGCAGTTCATTCTACAGCAAGACAATGATCCCAAACATACTGCCAAAGCAACAAAGAACTTTTTCAAATCTAAAAAATTGTGAATTCTTGAGTGGCCAAGTCAATCACGCGATCTGAACCCAATTGAGCATGCCTTTTATATGCTGAAGAGAAAACTGAAGGGGACTATCCCCCAAAACAAGCATAAGCTAAAGATGGCTGCACTATAGGCCATGCAGAGCATCACCAGAGAAGATGCCCAGCAACTGGTGATGTCCATGAATCAAAAACTTCAAGCAGTCATTGCATGCAAAGGATATGCAACAAAATACTAAACACGACTACTTTCATTTACATGACATTGCTCTGTCCGAAACGTTATGGTGCCCTGAAATGGGAGGACTATGTATAAATACTGCTATAATTTCTACATGGTGATTATATTATACATTTTACCAAAATGTATAAAAATACCTTTTATGAATATCTGACAATGTGCACTTTAACCTCATGTGATTTTTTTTTCTATTACAAGTCTCAAATTGTGGAATACAGAGCAAATAAATAAATTAGGGTCTTTGTCCCAATCATTATGGAGGGCACTGCAGTTGCATTGGAGAGGGTGCAAAGCAGATTCACTAGAATGTGACTTAGGATTGAACTTCTGTTATGTGTAGAGACTGCATAGGCTGGATTTGTTTCCATCAGGGAAGAGAAAACTAAGTGGGGTAGCTTATAAAGGCATACAAATTATGAGGTGCATAGACAGGATCAATAGCAAGTTACTTTTCCTTAAAATAAGAGGTATCTAAAACTTGAGGGAATAGGTTACGGCAAGGGGCAAGAGGTTTAGAGACAATTTGAGGAATAATCTTTTCAGCCAGCATACGATTTGAATCTGGATCAGCCAGATAGGTGGTGGAGACAGGTACTCTCACAATACCTGTTAAGTACCTAGCCAAGCATACTGTAAAAGACTATAAACCAAGTGCTGATAAATGGGATTAATATCAGTAGATACCTGATAGCTGGCAGAAACATGATGGAACAAAGAGCCTGTTTCTGTGGTCCATGACTAGCTTGTCTCAATAACAGTGACATATTTTGCTAGGACAGTGACATATTTTAGTCAGTGCCAGTGCCTGGATCGAAAAATGTCTTGACCCCAAATATCCCCGTCAGGAGCAACAAAGAACTTTTAGATTAATTTAGTTTAGAAATGCAGCACAGAAACAGGCCTTTCAGCCCACCGAATCCATGCCTTCCAGCGATCCCTGCGCGCAAACACTATCCTATATACACTAGGGACTACTTACAATTATACCAAGCCAATTAACCTACAAACCTGTACATTTTTGGAATGAATGAAAGAATAAGCTTATTGGCCAAGTATTCACATGCAAGGAATTTACCTTGGTGCTCCACCCACAAGTGACAACATGACACACAGTGACAGTTACAAACAACACATAAAACACTAAACATTAATAATAAAACACCATTGATCAATAATGTGAACCAAACAAAATACCAGAGCAAAAGGAGGCTACAGATTTTTGGCTATTGAGTAGAACTACTACTCGTGGAAAAAAAACTGTTTTTATGTCTGGCTATGGCAGCTTTGACAGTCCGGAGTCGCCTTCCAGAGAGTTTGTGGAATAAAGATTCAAAGAGTTTGTGGCCCGGGTGAGAGGGGTCAGAGATGATCTTACCCAGAGTGTGGAAGGAAACCAGAGATTCTTGAGGAAAACCCATGCAGGTGATGGGGAGAACGCACAAACTCCGCACAGACAGGACCCAAAGTCAGGATCAAACTCGGATCTCTGGCACTAAAAGGCAGCAACTCTACTGCTGCGCCACCATGACATCTCTGTGGTACAAATACAAGCAACCCTAAAATCCTCAAAGCCAGATCAGCCTTGAAGTGTGAGTTGGTTGCACTTGGGAATGTCAAATTTAAGGGAAACGTATAGAGTTAATAGCAAGATCCTTAACAGCAATGATGTACCAGCAGATCTTGGGGTCCAAGTTCACAGCTCCTTAAAAGTGGCAATATGTAGTGTTGATTACTACAAAAGTGGTTAAAAAAAACTGTATGGTATGCTTGCCTTCATGGGCCAAGGTATTGACTATAAGAGTCAGGAAAGCAAGTTACAGCTTTATAGGACTTTGGATAGGCTGCCTTAGGAGTATCATGCACAGTTGTGGTTGCCCCATTACAGGAAGGACATGAAGGTTTTGAAGAGGGTGCAGAAGAGGTTTACCAGAATGCCACCTGAATTAGAAACTATTAGCTATAAGGAGAGGTTGGACAAATGTTCATTGTTTTTATAGAGTGCCCGAGGCAGAGGAGAGACATGATAAAGGTTTATAAAATTATGAGAGGCGATATTATGATATTATGATATAGGGTGGATAGTCAGATCCATTTGCACAGGTTGGAAATGACAAAGACTAGAATTAATTATAGGTGCCTGGAATGCTCTCCCATGGTTGGTGGTGATACAACAGTGGCATTTAAGAGGCTTTTGGATAAGCACATGGATATGCAGGGAATGGAGGAAAATAGATTACATACAAGCAGAGGACATTACTTTAACTTGTGAGCCACAGGCCTTATTCCTTTGCTGTACTGCCCTATGTGCTATGTATTATTTGTCTTGTGATCACCTAGAGTTCTGTAAACAAAAAATAAGGAAATGTTTAGGATGAAAATATGGAAAATAATTATTTGAAAATTTTGCAATGTTACCAGTAATTATAAAATAATTACTTTTAAACAGTTTTAATTACACTGATTAACAATAATTGAGTACAACAATTGAATAAATATTTGAATTCATAATTGCTAAAAAACATGTTTTCAATGTCTTAAAGAATATTTTTGTATATCCATAACATTCAGATACATTAATTTTGCTTTGACAAATGGCCAAACTATGGATGTGGTTTAGCCATTATCAAGGATTTTTCAGCAATTTTCTGGACAGGGCTGGCACTGTCCTCTCCAAACAGATGAAGTGACAGCAGAAGGATCTAATTGCTGAAGATACTGAATCGCCTGGGGAAGGAAGCACCCAGCAAGAGATCCATACAAATCCAGTGCTTAGGGCAGCAGTTGGCATGGATATCTTGACACTGACTAGCAAATCTGCGTCATTTGATCATGTAGGCTTACTGCAAATAATTGACAACCCTACATTCATGACTGTTAGTCATTTAGTTTAGTTTAGAAAAACAGCACGGAAAAAGGCCCTTCGACCCACCGAGTCCGCACCGACTAGCAATCCCCGCACATTAACACTACTATACACACACTAGGGACAATTTTACATTTATTACCCAGCCAGCTAACCGACAAACCTGTACGTCTTTGGAGTGTGGGAGGAAACCGAAGATCTCGAGGAAAACCCGCGGGAAGAACGTACATACACCGTACAGACAAGCGCCCGTAGTCAGGATTGTACCCGGGTCTCTGGCGCTGAAAAGCAGTAGCTCCACCGCTTTGCCGCCCGTGGACAATTTAACATAACGCATAGGAAACTTAGAATCTTTGTAGAGTAATTTTCAGTACTATTTAAAAAAAATCTATCTACTTCATTGATCTGTGGACACAAGGAATTGCAGATGCAGGATTCTAAAAAAACAAGGTGCTGGAGGAACTCAGCGAGTCAGGCAGACCGAGTCTGACAAGAGATGCCAATCTGAAACGCTGCCTATCAAGTCAGCGTTATAGAGTGTGGAAACGCCCTATGGCCCAACTTGCCCCCACCGACAAACATGCCCCATCTACACTCGTCCCACCTGCCTGCATTTGGCCCATATCCCTCTAAGCCTATTCTATCCATGTACCTGTCCAAATGTTTTATAAACATTGTGATAGTACCTGCCTCAACTCCTTCCTCTTGCTGCACATTACCACCTTTGTGTAAAAAAAAGTTATCTCTCAGGTTCCATTAAATCGTTCCCCCTTCACCTTAAACATATGTTCTCTAGTTCTTTACTCCCCTACTCTGGGTAAAATACTTTATTTACCCTATATATTCCACTTATGATCTTATACACCTCTGTAAGATCTCCTCATCCTCTCTTGCTCCATGGTATAAAGTCCTCGCCTGCTCACCCTCTCCCTGTAGCTCAGAAACTTTGGTCCTGGCAACATCCTCATAAATTTTCTCTGCACCCTTTTCAGCTTAACTTGTATACTATTAAAGTTTGACCAAAACTGAACGGAATACCTCAAATGCGGTTTCACCAATGTCTTGTATAAATGCAACATGGCCTCCAAACCTCTATATTCACTTTGACCGAATATGGCCAATTTGTCGAAAGCCTTCTTGATCACCTTGTCTACATGTAACACCACTTTCAAGGAATTATACACCTGCATTCCTCAATCGCCCTGTTCTACAACACTCCTCAAAACTCTGCCATTCAGTGTAGGTACTGCCCTGGTTAGACATCCCAAAATTCAACACCTCGCACTACTCTCTATTAAATTTAATCAGCCATTCCGCAGCCCATCTGCCCAACTAATCAAGATCCTACTGCAAATTTTGACAACCATCTTCACTATCGACAATACCACACACTTTAGTATCATCTGCAAACTTACTACTCATGGTTTGTACATTCTCATCCAAATCATTGATATAGATGACAAACAGCAATGGGCCTAGCACAGAACCCTGAGGCACACCACTAGTCACAGGCCTCCAATCCAAAAAACAACCTTCCACCATCAACCTGTACTGATGTAGGTTGGGGATAAATATGGACCATGATCCTGGAAATACTTTTTGTATCATTGCTTGTCCATTTTGATAATTATGCTTGCTTTAATTATAATGCACACAGACCGGTCCGGTGGCGCCACGAGTCGGCTGCCTCGCCTGCAGCGGGTTCGTTGTTTCGACTTTTGATTTTTTGGGTTTTTTTTAGTATGTCCAAAAGTATGTTTTAGTGTTTCTCTGTACGTCACTTGTGTGGGGGGGGGGGGGGGGGGGGGGGAATTAGGGGGAAACCGTTTTCAGGCACCTACCTCAACGGAGATGCGACTTTCTTCCTTGTCGCTTCTTCACCCCCCCTCCTCACAGCCTTACAGCTGGTTTGGTGCGGCCTTTCCCGGAGTCGGGCCCAGAGCTTCAGCGGCGGCGCAGCGGGGACTTTAACATGGCGGAGCGGGAAGTCTCCTTGCTGAGGGTGGATGGAGAAGCGCTCCGACCACTGGCCTGCAGCCTACAACATGTTGTACTGTAAAGCATTTAAAATATAAATACCCAATATATCTCCAAATAACTACACAATTGGCTTTATTTAAATTCTAGACTAGGTTTCAATTGATCTGCACCTCTTTTGAACTGTTTGCAACATTCCAACATATTGTGATCAATTTTCCCTAAGGATATCTTACTTTGTGTTTAATAATCAATCACATCATATGAAATAACATCCAAGGTAGAATGAAATTAAAAGAGAAATTGCGAGAAAGGTCAGAGAGCCTTTGTGAGAAGAGAAATTAGTATTGTCCACAGTTGATGAGTTAACTCCTTATGGTGAGTATTTTTGACATTTTCCATTCTTACTTTAGATTCCTGATAAATGCAGTTTTTTGCTTTTCCACCCAAGACAGCCTACGACAAATTTGCTGGCATCCATTTTGTGATCACTGGAGTGCCAGTCAAAGTACCTGCTTTTTGCTGAATGATGTAAATCTTCAAGTGTTGAGTTGCATTCATCCAGGTCTGATGGAAAGGATTCCAGTATATTTCTTGCATATAGATAGTGGAAAATATATATATTTTTTAAATAATATTTTTATTAGAAGCATATGCATATCATAATACAAACATTTCTTATATATCAATCCTATATTGCTAGTAGGAGTCCAGCTATCAAAATAATAGTGGTCCTCCTTTATCAGTTGCATATTAACTCTGCTTCTATTTAGTTTTTTTTTTAATAAATAGAAAGTAAGAAATTTTAAAAAGGCATGATAAAGAAGAATGGAGTAATTTATCAAGAATACAACTTTGGAGATAGGTCCATAAGTTATAAAACATAACTATTCATCTAATCCTGGGCTCGAGTTTCAGTCAGATTCCCGTACTGAACCAATTTACCCCTTCAAAAAATCAATAAATCGAGGCCATATTCTATCAAATAATTCTTGTTTGTCAAATAAGACAAGTCTAGTTCTTTCCAAGTGTAAGATCCCCTCTCATCCTTCTAACGGACATGGGACAGCACCAAAGAGGATGACAATTATCTGCACAACAAAGGCTGTGCAGCCAATAATCCAGTCAATAAAATAACATTCCCAACAATTTACGGGTCCCTATGGTATTACAGTTGATTGTACATCTGTCATATTAAGGAGTTTTGTTCTTGTTTACACATTGTTGCCAGAGTAACTAGGTATTTAGATGTTAATACTTATTCCCCATTGGTTTTACATAGTGGTGGGAATAAAGCAGGCAAAACTAATTGCTAAGAGATGAATGTGTGATGCAAAAAATCCACCATGGGAATATTTTATTTCATATACATGGTGGTTTTAAAGACTCATGGCTCTGTAGATGCACCTCATTATGCATTAAGGCCTTAATATATAGTGGGTGCAGTTTACATTGTAGAATACCCATGTCAGTTTACATTGTAGAATACCCATGTCTGTAAACTTTAACATATCCACTCGCTACAGCTCCCCATCTCTAAGGAGAGAGCCTACCAAGGAGAACTTACCTCACATGCTAGATAATATGTTAGGATATATAATTAATGTCTTCAGATCCAGCATTGAAGCAGCAATTAAAATTAGGACTATTCTGATCTTTGCAGCTGCAGAAAGAAGAATTTGACCGTAAGTGGAAGGACAAAGACAGTCGTGTTCTCTGATGGTCAGTGGTAAACCAAATATTATTTTAGAAGTACATTAGTGTGTACAGAATCACATTTCTAAATTTGTAAGTGACGCAAAATTTAAAACTTAGGCAATGTGAAGACAGCAAGAGGGAAAAAAATAGGTTTCAATATTGCTGCTCCCCACATCCCTATCAGCTTATCTCAATTACTAGTTTTTCAGCCTCTGCTATAAATATGAGCTTAAAGTATTAACCTTCTGGATACAAATGCGAGGAGTGTGCAGTAACCAGTTGTGTTCCTTTTTCAGTGGTCAATCATGGAACAGAGTTGCAAAGCTAAAGAAGGAATTTCTGCTGAATTAAGTTTGAATGCATCAAGCTATTGGTGATACTCTGCGGCAATTAATGTTTAGGTTAGTTTAGAGATACATCATGGAAACAGGCCCTTCGGCCCACCAGAATCCATACCGACCAGCGATCCCCGAATATTAACACTATCCTATACACACCAGGAATATTTTACATTTATACCAAGCCAATTAACCTACAAACCTGCAAGTGTTTGGAGTGTGGGAAGAACCAGAAGATCTCAGAGAAATCCCACGCGTTCACGGGGAAAACGTATAAATTCCGTACAGACGGCACCCGTATTCAGGATTGAACCCAGGTCTCTGGCGCTGTAAGGCAGCAACTTTACCGCTGCGCCTATGGTGCTCCACCTCTGAGGTAAAATTGTATGCAGCTTGTGGGTCATTAATAGCTCGTCTTCTGTACATTGATTGCGATAATGGACAATGCTATTCTCACAGATTTTCTGAGATTTTATTTTCTCTAGTGGCACATGATAGAACCATTCATACTGTAAATCAGTTTACAAGCCTGCACACCATGGGGATGGGGAGGAAGGTGTCAGGGAAGAATTGGAGCAATAACAGGTCAAACTTAAAAACAAAATGTTATAGTGCGTTTGGTGTTAAGGGAATACCAGTCCCAATCTTTTCAGTTACAAGGCATTACAGAGGCCTAACAAGCATCGCAAGGACAGCGAAAGGCAAAATTTATTCTGAAACACAAAATTGACATGCATTTCGAAACTCTCTCCTGCTCAAGCACAACCTGGCTATTTTATCAAGTTAACATTCATGTTAAGTATCTTTTGACAGAAATTACTGGATGCAGGAGTTTCATTGCAATTGACTGGAATCAATACTAATACAGTGATTGACTCCCACTCAAAATATCTAGTACATGGGTCAGGATATTGAATTTTGAAATGTTAGTTGAGCATATTTGAACTTCTCTACTTAAACATTCTCTCCATTGCTGTTCAAAGTTTAAACAAATCAATTTTTGGTTAGAGCACAAATTTAGATCAATGAAATGAATGCATGTGTATTAGTTAGGAATTCCTGTACTGTACGTCATGTCAAAGGTATTACTGGTTACACCAGATACTCTTTCCCATTCCCCAGCTCCAAGGTTATTTAATTTGCTCTATTTAAAAAGCAAACCGTATTACATTTGATAATTGGAAACTCAATTTAGAAGAAAGTCACAAGGCAAGTTATGGAATGTTAAGCTCCAATCATTTGAAGTTATTCAGTAGTTCTTTATTATTTAAGAAATATTCAAGACCATTCTTCCTCCTCGTGGTTATATTCTGAAAAAAATTGGGATGGTTAATTATGAGTCTTAAGGACTGGAAACTTTAGTATTGGCTGTGATGATGATCTTTACGAAATGCCTTCTCAAACTCCAAATAACTAATTCATAGGCATTTCCCTGTTCATTACTCAAGTCACTTCTTCCAAAGTTTCATCAGAAATGACCTTTCTCACCCAACATTTCAAACTTCTCTATCTTTCCCGGGAATGTATTTTTAGCGATCCAATGTGGAAACAGGCCCTTCAGCCCACCGAACCACACTGACCAACAGTCACCCGTACGCTAGTACGCAGCAACTCTACGGCTGTGCCACTGTGCTGTTGCAAGTAGGATAGACCCACTGGAGAAAACAGGATAGTAGTAAGAGGATGAATTGTTGCTCAGAGTACTCAACTGCAGACACCATTAAGTTTCATGGCATTAGGTAAATCATGGATAGACAATAAAGCCTCATTGCTTTCAACCTATCACTCTTCCTCCACTATTGAATTAATGTCCTCAATGTTGAACAATTGGAAAAAAAACAATGGGTGCAGTTTGGGCACACACAGTGGGCAGAAAACATCAATATTCATTACTAACAGTGATTTAACGATACTACAGGTTTGCAGCAGATCAAAGGAACCAATTTACTTGAAACTATCTATGCCAATTTACCAGTCAGGAGTGACTTTTCTTTCCACAATCCTTGTGGAAACAATTTCCTGTCCTCATAGTTCATTTAGCACTGCCATCTCACTGAATAGGATATGTTTAGAATACTCCAGAAGGGCAGCACAGTGGCACAGCTGTAGAGCTGCTGATTCACAGCACCAAACACCAGGGTTCAATCCTGTCCTGGGGTGCTGTCTGCGCAAAGCTTGCAAGTTCTCCCTGTGACCGTGTGGGTTTTCACCGAGTGCTCCGGTTTCATCCCACATTTCAAAGACGTGCAGGTTTGTAGGTTAATTGGCTTCTGTAAAGTGTCCCTAGTGTGCAAGATACAAAACTGGGATAACATGGAACTAGTGTGTGTGTGATCAATGGGCTTAAGGGCCTGTTTCCATACTGTTTCTCTAAACCAAACTGAAAGTTCAAAATGGTGCATCCATGAAACACCATGTGTCATCAGCAGCAGAATATTCCAACACAATCTACAACTTAAGTGAAGATTCCCATTTATTATTTTATGAATTGAAATATTTTAGAGGAATGGGGGAAAAACTGAAGCATTAAATAGATCAATGACAATTTGGAACTTGACAGCTGTGTTAAAGCTCAACCAGCGAACACTTGACGTTGAATAATAAAGGTATAATTTCATTTTTGGGTCCTGAGAAATTGTGGGAAAACATTGTGATGGTGCTCAAGAAAAGTGTCAGAATCCTAGTGGTTCTTCAGTCAAGAAACTGTAGTCTAAGGAACTTAATCCTATTCTCTTTAGGCAGTAAACAGTTTGTTTACAACTGTGAATCAATAGGTTGTACAATCTGATCAGAAACCCAAGGGAACATGGTTGTACGTTAAAGAAATCCAAAAATAAATACACTTTAAAGATCATTCACATCATCCATAAACTTAGGAATGATTGCCAGCACACTTTCAGCTAAAAGATAATCAGCTTCCAATTTTAAAGATCAAAGGAATTCAGCCATAACAATTCAGCTAAAATACAATCTAAGTAAAATTGCTCATGGACAGAAACGTTGGATAACCATTGGAATGATAATTTCTTAGTACTGCTAAGTTCGGAACGGAATAGTACTGCATTTATACAAAACTACTCAGTGGTTGCAAAAGCACTATTTTAAATCTTTCCTTAATATTGCACCTGGTGGATTTAAAATAACATGAGGACTAGCAAATAAACAAAGCAACCTAGCTTTGATTCTCCAGTTAAGCACAATCCATTTTAATACCTAAACCACTACAATATGGTTTTCACTGTTTACTCAATAAGTTACAAACTCATCTGATATACTTGCTTGAAATGCCATTCCACACATGTTTTTTAAAATGCTGTCTTGAACGAGTCTAAATTTACAAAAATAAAATTTGAAAATGATACAAATGTTGTTCAATATCTCCATTTATTTGTGCAGAGGTAAGCTATCAGCCAAAATATACATTTGATACAGGTCACGTGATATTGTCATCATAGTTCACTTGGAGCACTAGATGTTTTCATTTCTATGCTATTTGGACTGCCCAAATAGCACTTCAATTAAAATAAAGTAAATCACTGATGCAAAATTAAATCATAAGTTGTGACAGTTATTGGGTGGCCATGGCAACGGTACCATATAACTTTTAAGACATAAACACATCATTTTTGAATAGACAGGGACTGATTAGGGATAGTTGGCATGGTTTCATATGCATATCATGCCTTCCAAACCTGAGGATTTTTTTTAAAGCGGTAACCAAAAAAGTCATAGACACTGTTAACGTGGACTTCAGCAAGGCATTCAATAACCTTCTACATACTAGGTTAGGTCTCCAGGGAGAGCTAGCCAACTGGTTTGGGCATTGGATTCATGAAAAGAAGCAGAGGGTGATGGTGGAAGGTTGTTTTTCAGACTGGAGGCCTGTTACTAGTGATGTGACTCAGGGATAGGTGCTGGGCTCTTTGGTGTTTGTGGTTTATTGATTTGGATGAGAACATAGAAGGTATGATTAGTAAGTGGGTGTTTTTGTAGACAAGTGAAGATGGTTATCAAAAACCTCATCAGGATCTTGATCAGCTGGGCAAGGGACCTGAGGAATAGTTAATGGATAGAAGGGAAAGTTGCATTTTGTGAAGTTGAAATAAGAGCAGGACCCTTAAAGTGCATGACGGGGCACTGGGTAGTGTTGTAGAGCAGAGGGATCTAGGAGTGCAGGTACATAGTTCTTTGAAAGTGGAGTCACAGATAGATAGGGTAGTCAAGAAGGCTTTCGGTACAATGGCCTTCATGAGACTGGGCATTGAGTATAGAAGTCGGGATGTTATTTTACAGTTGCACGTGACATTGGTGAGGCTGCATGTATTGTGTTCAGTTTTGCTCACTCTGCTTTTGGAAAGATGTCATTAAGCTCTAGAATGCAGAGATGAGGTTGAGGATGTTGCCAGGCAGAGGTTGGGCAGGCTAGGACTTTATTCCTTGGGTGCAGGAGGTTGAGAGGTGATCTTATTGAGTTGTACAAGACCATGAGAGGAATTGATAGGGTGAATGCACTTTACCCAGATTAGGGGAATCGATAAGCGAGTTCGGTATTCCGATAAACGCAAGGAATCATGGGATTTGTCAAAGGTCATTCTGGGGAAAAATAAGCGAACGCAGCGCTGTAGAAACTGTGTAGAAATTGTTAACTATTCTACCAATGAATTAATCTAGAATTCTGTCAACTCAAGAGCTTCCTTTCCTGTTCTGCTGTTCACACACTACTTACATAGTTCCATTTCTAGTTCAGTTCATTAATCTGCAATTATGAGATATTCAAAAAGTTAAAAAATTTATTATTTTCATTTAATCCAAAATGTGTTTGCTACTGGAATAAGAAAATATTACTTGTGTTTGTAACATTTTCTTATCTTTATTCATCATTTATGTGTAAAAATATATTTAATCTGAGGCAGGCAGTGACTGTAGCAGTGTGATGTGAGCTGATGCTTTACCTACAGGCAGTGTGAATGTATCGTTAAGGCAGGGGTCGGCAACCTATGTCCCACGGACCGGATCCGGCCCGTAGCCCGAAATCATCCTGCCCGCAGGCGTATTTTTTTAGTGACTATAATGTTGTTCTTGCCTTCAGTGGGACATTGCCTTCAGTGGGACATTGCCTTCAGTGCTTGGGCAAAGCAGCTCTCCTGGACGGTTTTGACTGGGATGGTTTTACATTGTGAAGTTCACTGTGCCTGAGTTATTGATCAGAGTGAACACCCGCTCCTGTGGACACGTCTCACTATGGAGTCTGTCACAGTCAGATATCACCGCCTGTTGGTCAATAATTGGATCGATCTGCTGAACCAGTGGCCGCGGATCTACTGCCGTGTGTTCTTTCCGAACTGAACTCACTATGGAATTAATCCATTAACAGAGCCACTCTGCTGCCAGATTCTGAGTTGTTTCTGCCTTCCCTCTGGAACCCCCCATCAGCTGCCGAGTTCCCAGAGCCCTGGTTAAACCCGGCCGGTCACGGTTAAGTCTGTTAAACCGGCTCCATCGGAGACTGCGGGCAGGATTAACAAAAGAAAGGACCATTCCGCCTATTGTAGCAGGTGGCTGTTCGTGAGGAGTGTGAGAGAGTGGAGGAATGTGGGCCGAGATTTAATTTCCAGCGGCATGTAAATGATGGACCCACAAGGGTTGACACTGCAATGGCAGTAGCGAGAACGAGAGTCTGTTTCAACAGTTTATTTTCAGCTGAGTTTAAAAAATAAAACACAAAACGACCTGAATGATTCCCGCATTTACTGCCAATGTCCTACATACTGCCATTGATAAAGTCACATTACTGTACCGCAAGGAGTGAACAAATCCAAATTATCACAAAAAACTGTAAACGTTTGTTTGCCGAAGTTCTTACCAGGCACACCAATTACTGCAATGAGCGTATAACTGTGTGCTAAACTAACTGCTATGTTCAAATGTTAAAGCTATGTTCAAAGCAATATTATGCTACTGAACGTAGCAGTTAGTTTGAGACACGGCTAAAACAGTTATACACTCCAAAGCATAAAGCAATAAAACACCTAAACATAAAGCAATAAAATCAACAAAATCATCGTAGTTTTGTACAGATGAACCATAAATACACCTAGTTAACAGTTTTGAAAGCAGTATTTTATCACCTCGAAGAAGCAAAACAGGAAAATACGGATGAAATACATGTCTGCATACACGCAGCAGCTCAGCGGGCGAGAATGTTTATCGAGAATGACCTATGACCTTGGCATGCACAGTTGAAATACCAAACTCGCTTATAATCAGTGGACATAGATTTAAGATGAGGGGAAATATTTAATAGAAACCAAAGTGGAATCTTTTTCCACACAGAGGGTGATCGGTATATGGAACGAGCCGCCAGAGGAGGTAGTTGAGGCAGGTTCTATAACATTTAAAAGACATTTGGACAAGTACAGTACATGGATAGGAGAGGTTTGCTGTACAATTCTATGATAATTCTTATGGAGTTAAATGGAGGGAGGGGGAGGTGGCCAGAAGGAAAGGAAAGGGGGAGGAGGCAGCCGAGGGAAGGCCAAGAGAGAGGGGCAGCTGAGAGCAGGGCTGCCAACTCTCACGCATTGAGCATGAGAATCACGCATTTCGCCAAATTCTCACGCTCTCACACTGCTTACAAATTTTTCACGCTCTGTCGTGAGAAATTCGGTGATAACGAAAATTATCAAAACTCATATCAACTGCATTGGCCGCGGGTGTTGGAGAGCCGGCTGGAAGCAGAAGCAGCAGTGGGGCCATATGCGGACGGGGAGCCGGAGTTGGCGAGTGTTTGCCAGGCTGGTGAGTCGCTCGCTGCAGCTCTGGCCATGGAGCAGCATCTGTGCAAGTCCCAGGCCGTCGGTGGCGTCGGAAGCGTTGTGCCGCTGCCGTAAGAGACTCTGTGCCGAATTCGCCCAGGTGACCGGCATGGATCAGGCTGCGGCTCGGTGAATCCTGGAGGACAACCAGTGGCTGCTGGAAGTAAGTACCAAGCACTGGGTAGAAACGGTGGAAGATAGTGGCCTTTAAATGGGGGTGGTTGGAGAAAGCATCCTGCTTGCCTGCTAGATTTTCACTTACTGTAACTGCAGGAAAAATGTTCCCAATGTTGGGGGAGTTCAGAACCTGGGGTCACAGTTTAAGAATAAAGGGTAGGTCAGTTAGGACTGAGATGAGGACAAACTTTCTTCACGCAGAGTTGTGAATCTAGAATTCTCTGCCACAGAAGGCAGTGGAGGACAATTCACTGGATGTTTTCAAGAGAGAGTTACATTTAGCTCTTGGGGCTAGCGAAGTCAAGGGATTTTGGGGGGGGAAAATAAAAAAAAATCAGGAAAGCGGTACTGATTTTAGATGAACAGCCATGATCATAATGAATGCAGTCCTGGCTCGAAGGGCCGAAAGGCCTATTCCTGCACCTATTTTCTATGTTTCTATGCTTGAGTATATGGCAATAAAATTCGACCACTTCATTTTGAAGCATTCATGCATGGGGGAGAAATAATGTAGTCATAGAGTGATACAGTGTGAAAATAGGCCCTTCGGCGCAACTTGCCCACACCCGCCAACATGTCCCAGTGTCACTACCTGCTTTTGGTCCATATCCCTCCAAACCTGTCCTATCCATGTATCAGTCTAACTGTTTCTTAAATGTTGGGATAGCCCCTGCCTCAACTACCTCCTCTGGCAGCTTGTTCCATACATCCACCACCCTTTGTGTGGAAAAAAATACCTTAAAAAGTTACCTTAAAAATACTTCAAACAAAAGAACATTGAAATAATACTTCTACAATGCACTAAAACATGATTTTAATATATAAAATTTCAAAAAATCCCTACCGCCAGGTACCCCCAAGACCTGTGATCACTCGGCCTCCCCGCTTTCAAAAAGGCTCAGTGGCCCCTGGTTCAGACAGAGAGCACTGCCAGATGTGAGCGGGGGACTGAGGCCAGTTGTCCGTGATGTCTGGATCCCAATGCTCAGCGCTTCATGTTTCGGAGTAGGCTAATGTTATTGATTTGTAATTAGCCCGATTTGTAATTAGTTGACAATACCTTAATTTATTAATCCGAATTATCCAGGGGGATGGGATAAGTGTAATATTAAAATGACATGCAAGGTGTCTGGCTGCCTGTCACAACATACAGCCTCGATAACTCATTAATTCCTTCAGTTAAATATTGGGAAGGTAGCACTATTGTCATTTGCCACTCAACTTACCTCACTGACTATTTCTAAACCCCCCCTCCCCCCCCCCCCCCCCCCAATTCCTTTGACAGGTTGAATAGAAATGTCCCCAATCTCATTGTTTTATAAATTGAACACGTAGATGAACATCCTCAAGGAGTGTAATCAGATGGAAACTGATTCAGATGCGATGTTTAAGAGCTTGTTCAAAGAAGGAGCATATTTTAAAGGAGTGACAGAGATACTTGCAGGGGAATGTGTGAGGAGGCTATTATTTGTCTTTAGTTTTAGCTTGAACCAGGGCATCTGAAGATTAAAAGTTTAATATAGTAATTGTGCTGATACTGACTCCAAGCAACCACGTAATGAATATCATCCATTCAGGAGGTTTTATTTTTCTGATGCAATTTAAACTTCACTTGGATTTCAATCACTGCAATGTAAAAGTAATTAGGAATGGGGAGCATTGGAACAAAAATGTGCCCTCAGTACATATTAACTGTAATATAATAATGCATGCATGATGGTAGGTGCAATCAAAACAAAGATCTTTTTATTATTGTTGTGTTATGAATACTACATATAATATTATGTACTCTCAAGATCACATTTAATAGAATAATATTGCTTAAATGTATAGTTAGTGGACTTTGCATTTCGGAAAAGTCCCAGCTGAGAGGAAGTCAGCAAAATACTGAAACTATTGGGGGTGAAAATGACTTCAGGACAGTTTGTTCGGAAAATGAAGGACATTTTAACAGAATACTTATACAGCTGAGTGAGTATAATTTTATGGATGAGAAATTGTGTTCAACCAATTGATGACTTATTTGACAAAGTAACTCGCATGTTAGATAACAAGGAAGCCAATGGATGTTGCAAATTTTGTTATACAAAATTTGGTCTGTGAAATGCCGCATAAGATATTACCGCATTAGATAAGCAACTGTGGACTTGAATGTAATAGGTTAAGTCCAGGAGGTCAGATATGGGGCTTTATGTGTGGGCCAGATATATTGTCAGTGCAGAGGGGCTAGGAGCAAGGTCAAGTGTGCATCCAGAGTCAAGGTCTGCAATAGTACTTGGTGTGCAGTCAAAGCTGGGACAATGGGAGTGTTCAGCACTGGGAACCTAAGCAGGTAAGCAGCTATGATCAGGGTAGAATAGGGGGCCAGGTGTAAGGCTGGACTCAGGGTCAGGAATGAGAGAAGGTATGCAACTGGAGTCAGGGTCAGGAGTAGTACCAGGTGTGCAGTGAAACCCAGGTTGGTCAACATGGGCCAAGTGTTTGATTATAATCTGATTTCCATACATGAATATACTAAAATCATTCATGTGCTGCACCTGGTGATCAGAGCCTGGCTCTACTGTGGAATGTAATTAGGAATGTAATTTAGCCTAACCTTATTCATTCCTTCTCCAATTTAAAGCATAAATATTGCTTTCAAGTGTAAGTTAAAAGACTCGCTACCAGTATGCACCAGATTGCACAATTTCAAGCTGAAAAATGCAAAAGCTCCGTACCAATGCTCCCTCGGGCTTGATCTCTCGCAATTTCTCACTCCCAGCTCTCACCCAATGTTGGCAGCCATGTGAGAGGGAAGTGGCTGCCAACATTACAGCTGAAATGTAAAGCGGGGGGGGGGGGAATGCACAAGCTGAGTGGGAGGTGTGTAGAGAAGAGTTAGAATTATGTTAATGGTAGCAGAGGATAGTATAAGGGAAAACATAAGATTCTAGAAGTAGACACCATTGGTTTAAGGTGGCAAGGATTTAAAGGAGATCTGAGGAGTTACTTTTTCACACAGCGGCTGGTTGGTCTATACAATGAGCTGTCAGAGGAAGTAGAAGAGGCAGGTAAATTACTTTGTTTAAAATGGCTTTTTGATAGCTACTGCTCATGTTGTGTTTAACCAGCATATGCACTTGGACTACAACAAAATAATTCTTACTTGCTGCAGCTTGACATGCACTGTTCATCCACATTGTACATCTTCCCTCCACAGATATTGAGTTCCCCCTGTATGATTTTTTTCTCGAGATTCCAGCATCTGTAACCTCATGCCTCCAAAATTAATCACTAATCTATTTTCACCCACATTTAAACTTACATTTTCCACTGCATCCTGCCCCCACCACCACCCACAATCCTCAGATCAATAGCTCTTGTCTCCCATCCTTGACAGTGCTAATATCCTGCCTTTGGCAGCTTTTTATGGACCTAAATCTACACCAACTATAGTGATCCTTGGTAACAGCTGAATCAATCCTGCTGTACTACTGGCTTCAACTGGGTAAATGGCACAAATAAGCAATATCTAAATTAAAGAGTGCTCTTTAACTGCTTAAAGAGTCCAAAATGATGGGATTAAATCAAACAAAAGTAACAATATATTATTATTATATAGTTAATATCATTTTCAGACTTGAATACGAACTGATTTAAACTAATAAATTAATATTTGGATTTGAACCCTATGTATAATCACAATATGATAACAATGTGTGTAATTCCTGTGTCAATCAAGCTTGTTCACACTGACATAAATGACTGAGAATGTTTTTATTCATATAATTCATTCCCCTCAGTGCACTTTTGTGCAGATAATGCGCTTATTTTAAGGTTACTGCATTTTCCTTTTTAGACGTTTACTGAGTAAATTACCTTTGTTTGTTGCAAACTGTGTGCATTGTTCATTATACAGAAGGCATTTTTCTTAGCCACACCTCAACTACCAATTCATTGATTGTCACAATGTTGTGATTTCTTTCAGCATTCTATTTTACATTTGTAACTGTTACTGAACAGTTACTAAACTTTACTGAGGGGTAAGCCATTTAGAACAGAGATGGGGGAAAAACGTTTTCACACAGAGGGTCGTGAATCTGTGGAATTCTCTGCCTCAGAAGACAATGGAGTCCAATTCTCTGTATGCTTTCAAGAGAGAGTTGGATAGAGCTCTTAAAGATAGCGGAGTCAGGGGATATGGGGAAAAGGCAGGAACGAGGTACTGATTGTGGATGATCAGCCATGATCACAGTGAATGGCGGTGCTGGCTTGAAGGGCCGAATGTCCTACACCTGCGTCTATTGTCTATAACTAGAATCACAAGCAGCAGTGCCAAATATGAAATATTTTGGGTAGTCAGTTGGTTTACGTAGGATGCCAGCAAATATCCATCTTCAAATTACTATGCCAAAACATAAAATAAATATTGAAAAGTGCTTCATAATCATATTGATAGCAGACACCCAAGTGTAACAGTTTTTCTGCTTCTTTCAATATATGGAGAGAGAAGTAAAAAAAATTCCTTACTGTAAAAGTGGATTTTTTATTTGTTTACATTACTTTTCATTTTCCAGGGCACCCAACAGCCTACTTGTTAGAAATTATAAACATGCAATTTATTAAAAAAGAAATAAATAAATAGGCAATTTTAGAAATAGCTAGGAAAAGTGTTAATACAGAAACATGTTATAATTTACTCTTAATCTACACATTAAAATAAATTTCATACTTATCCTGAATGCATAATAAAAATCAAAAAATTGAATGAAACATGTTACCATGCATTGACTCCCATAAACCAAAGTAAACTGCAATAAATATTGTATGTGACAGTCACACAAATTTGGTTTCTTTTTCAAGTTTCAAGTCACGAGATGCACAGTACCGCCAAGAGCATAAATAAAGTTAGTCATGTATTGCACAGCTAGCAAACAAGCAAGGATTCATCGTCACTGGCTTCATTTTTTAGTACTACTTCCAGACACACATCTGGTATCTGGGCCGTATGTACAATTCCACAGTGCTCACAAGGCCCGTCCCTTGTACCAGACTGTTCTCTCTGAGGCAATAAAGCACAGTGTTGCCTGATTCTTTGAACCCTTCTGGGGCTTGGCGCACCGACTGGTCTGCAACTACCCCTTGTATCAATGTCTGATACAGCATCTGAAAGGGGAATTAATAATTCAACATCATTGTCATCATCATCATCATCTTCATTATCATCTCCTCTTCCATTCACTCTAGCATCAAGCTGTCGCAAGGGACTCTGGTTCTGGCTTGATGAAGTAGATCTCCCAATTGAAAACCGCATCCTTCGTAAACTCTGAGTCACTCTGCTCAATGTACTGGCCAACTGATGTCTTGCTGGACTAATGGTGGGCGGCTCTGAGGTTTCTAACTGTGAGGTAGCTACTTCTGTAGCAATATTTGTTTGGTGGCCAGATGAAATTCCACTTGCTCCTATAACAACTTCTACAGCTGAGGTAGGAGCAACCTTTTGAGGTAGTGGGGCCACCACCCCACCAACAGCACCTGGTATATCTCTTCGCTCATTGTCTCTTTCTGCATGGTCAGACTCAAAAGGCAGAAGTCTTCGGTTTAGACTGCTCCTTTCTGATTCCCTTGTAACATTCTGCTCACCGGCTGGATCATCTCTATCTGTTGTGACAAGAGCGAGAGATCCCGAATTCCTGGATCTAGAGAAGCTAAAGATCCGGCTCCAGAGGTTAGATCGACTGCCGGATGAAGTAGATCGAAT
Organism: Okamejei kenojei; assembly: GCA_035221665.1. Classification (NCBI taxonomy): domain Eukaryota; kingdom Metazoa; phylum Chordata; class Chondrichthyes; order Rajiformes; family Rajidae; genus Okamejei; species Okamejei kenojei. The sequence continues at coordinate 113,398,333 of CM069134.1, forward strand.
GGAGGTTAGTCCAAGTTGTGACCTTACTGCTATTCGAAGGTTTTCCAAAATGGATGCCTAAAATTGAAATAAACAGCATTAGGTTCAACAGCCATATCCAAATTGTAATTAGTATAGCTCATTTTAATGCTTAGATTTTTTCAGGCACTTCTAAATGAATCAATGAATAACAGCAATTAAGGTAGCCTGAACAACTAGGGCTGCTATATGCAAACACAAAAAGCAGTAATTTATTTTTTTAGCTGTTTGGTGACACAAAACAAAAATTATAAAAACAATCCCAATGATAGGTTCCTACTATAACATATATATGTTTCCAATATATGCCATGCCAATTGCAATGTAATGTTTTTCTAGCAATTTCCACCTCCCTCACACACATATTAAAAGCACGGATTATTGATATCTTCCTACTTCCTTCATTCACTCCACCCTCCAATCAGGCATAATTCAAAGCTACCTTCAAAATTAAATCAATGAACTTTATTATATGAAGTGTGATAATTTAGTAGAAAAATAGTGGATCCTAACCATACAAAAAGCTTATCAGTGTAACAGTGTTTTAAAATGCAACTTATTAGCTGGCTTTAGTGCTACCAGTTTATGAGGTGCTGGATGGCTTTCCCAGGGTAAGTTTTCATTTTCTCAGAATTTCACTGATATTCTTCACAGCAAATGATGTTCATGATGGGGAAGGTGAATTATAAGAATGCAAATACATAAGTTTATAAGTGATAGGAGCAGAATTAGGCCATTCAGCCCGTCAATTCTACCCCGCCATTCAATCATAGCTGATCTATCTTTTCTTCTTAACCCCATTTTCCTGCCTTCTCCCCATAACCTCTAATACCCGTCATTGATATTACTTCATCAAACTTCAAAACGAAATACAGGAAAGGAGGAAACAAAATACTATTTTAAATTGTGTTTCTAATTTTCAGGTTTCCTGTTCCTTCAATTGCCGTAGAGACCAATCAAAATGGATCCCTCTATCCTAAATAATTATAATTGGACAATTATAATTGTACAAATGCTTGGAAGGCTGGAAGTAACTAAAGATAACATTTTTTTAAAATAAATATATTTAAGAAACAAAATACGTTTACAAAAGAGTTTTCTAAAATAATGGACTGATTGCTAAATCAGGGTTGCATACATTAACTAAAATTCATACAAAAGTTTTCTTTTTGTGAAAGTGGCCTAGTCTATAAAACATCCTTTCTTCTCTTTTCTTTCTTTGTGCAGTGACATACTAAAATTGTATTTCTCTCCACCACACCAGATTTCCAAAAATCACATTCCTGCCCTCCCCCAACCCCCTCCTCGATCAGTGGTATCCCAGCTACGTTTGTCGTTACCATTCTAGTGTAATTAAATGGTGAAGAAAGCAGGGCCGAGGAAATCATCCAATTTCAATGTCTCTACTGGCACGAATGCTAAGGTTTCCAAGAAGATAGGCGAGAGAAGGTTGAACTGGGCCAAGTTAAGCACACCATCTTCAGGTCAAGTTTCTGAACTTCCTTTGAAGTCCTGGACTCGCACAAATAAAGTAAACTCTATGTGACACTATTTCTCATTAACTTGGAGGTAATGGTGCTTTAGGTGGAGTATAAAGTGGATTATATACCGAGGTCCTGATGGAGACTGCAAGGGAATTAACAAAGATCTTCATATGTTCTCTAGCCACAAGTGAGGTCCCAGAGACTGGAGATTAGCCAATGTTGTTCCTTTTAAGAAGGGAAGTAGAGATTACCCATGAAATTGTAGGCCAGACAGCCTCGCATTAATGGTAGGGCAGCTATTGAAGAGCATTCTTCAGGATCGGTTTTACTTGCATTTGGAAGATAATGGGCTAATTCGAGACAGTCAGCATAGTTTTATCCAGCCAGGTCATGTCCAGAGCTGCCAATTTTTGTCAGAGCATTTCGGTATTCTAGTATCTGAAAATCAGTATTTTGCTGAGGAAATCAGTATTTTTACGTGGTCCCATTTTGCTGAAAAAAAGTTATTTTTAATGTGCAGTCATACCCATTTAAGAGTACAAGAATGCATAACTTTGCTACCAATTGACATGTCTTCCACGCACCTTACTTGACAGTGCATTCATTGCCATCTCTTTGTATACTGCTGTTTGAACTGCTGCTTCCTGCTTTTAGCGCCAGATGATGAAGTACAAGCCATTTTGGAAGCCTCCCTCTCTCTCCCTCCTTCCTCTCTCCCTCCATCCCTCTCTCCATTCTTCTCTCTCCATTCCTCTCTCTCCCTCCCTCTTTTTCTCCCTCCCTCCCCCTTTCCCTCCCACCCACCCTCTCTCTTCCTGCCTCTCTCCTCCCTTTTTTTTCTCCCTCCCTCGCTTCTTCCCTTCCTCTCTCCTCCCTTTCTCTCCACTCCCTCCCTCCACTCCTTCTCCCCATCTCCCTCCCCTCTCCATCCTCTCCCTCACTCGGCCCCTCCCTCTCCCCACCCCCTCGAGCCCACCCACCGTTCTGTAAAATCAACGCCAATCCCAATGAAAGGTTACCAATTCCACTGGTAACCTTTCACCACTAGGCTTATCCAGAATCCTACCACTGCTTGAAACATAATTAAAGGCTCAACTATCAATGGGAAGAGAATTCCAAAGGCTCATAGTTATACAAGAATTTTCCTGAACAGTCTGTGACCCATAGCGCTGTGGTTATAGCGCTATGCGTAAAGCCCATAGAGCTATGTTTAAAGCCCATAGCGTTCCAGCTGGTGGCGCTATTTTCAGAATCCATTGTGCTGTAGCCGACAGCTCTTCGTTTAAATTCCCATGCGTTAAACTGACAGCGCTCTGCTTAAACCTGGAGTGAGACAGGCAGCGACTCTGGAAAGAAAGAATGGGTGACGTTTCTGGTCGAGACCCTTCTTCAGACTGAACTGAACTCCGTATTTAAAATCCGTATATAACAACACAAAACTGTACATCCGCATTCTAATCGCATTTTCGTACAAAATATGGAAAATCCATACTACTTGGCAGCTCTGCATGTCTTACGAACCTGATTGAGTTTTCTTTGAAGAGATGATGAAGGTGATTGATGAGGATATGACAGTGGGTGTTATCTATATGAATTTTAGGAACACATGTAGGAACACCCCTCACGTTAAACTGATCCAGAAGATTAAGATGCACAAGAACCACTGTGAGTTGGTCGTTTTAATTCAGAACTTTCTTTTCATAGAAGACAGAGAGTTGTGATGGAAGGGTGTTATTCTGGCTGGAGGCCATAACCAATTGACTTCCGCAGGAATCAAGGAAGCCTGTGGGATTATACAGCGGGATATAGATCTGCTACAGAAACGGGCTGAGAAATAACAAATGGATTTTAATCCGAGCAACTGTAGGTGCTGGACTTTAGTAAGTCGAATGCAAGGAGGAAGTATAAAGTTAATGGCAAGACCCATAAAAGCATTGGTGTACAGAGGGATCTTGGGATCCAAGTCCATAACTCTGAAAGTGGCAACATAAAAAGATGATATATGACATGCTTTCTGTCATCAATTGGGGCACTGAGTGTAGGAGTCACTTTGCAGTTTTATAGGACTTTTGTTAGGTTGCATTTGCAGGTTTGTGTGCAGTTCTAGATCACTCCATTATAGGATGAATGTGGAGGCTTTGGAGAGTGTGCAGAAGAGGTTTAGCAGAATGCTGCCTGGATTGGAGGGGTAAGCTGAAATAAAAATTTGGATAAACTCGGATTCTTTTCGTGAAACGTTGGATTGAGCAGAGTGGGACTTTTTTTTCCCTTCCCCACACATGGAGATTGGTGGATGCCTGGAACATGCTTCCAGGGGTGTTGGTGGAAATAGATGTGAGGATCTTGCAGCCTGGTGCCAACACAACAAATCTCTCCCTCAATTTCAGTAAGACAAAGGAGATTGTGATCAAACAGGAAGCGACGCAGTACATACATTGAATGGCGCCAAAGTAGAGATGGCCAAAAGCTTCAAGTTCTGAGGAATAAATATTACCCGCAATTTGTCCTTGACCAGCCATATAAAGCTATGGCCAAGAAAGCACACCCATGCCTCTACTTGCTTATAAGGTTAAGAAATTCAGTATGTTTTCAACTACCCTCACCAACCTCTAGAGATGTGCTGTGGAAAGCATTTTATCAGGATGCATCACAGCCTGGTTTGGGAACAGCTTCATCCAAGTCCGCAAGAAATTGCAGAGAGTTGTGGACATAGCCCAGATCATCCCTTCCATTGACTCCATCTACACTTCATGCTGCTTCAGCATGGCCACCAACATAATCAAGGATCATTCTTACCCGGTCTCTCTCTTTTCTCCCCTCCCATCAGGCAAGAGGCACAGAAGTTTGAAAACGCATACCTCCAGATTCAGGGACAGTTTCTTCCCAGCTGTTATCAGGCAACTGAACTGTCCTCTCACCAGCAAGAGTGTAGTACTGACCTCCCATCTACCTCATTGGAGACCTTTCAACTATCTTAAATCAGACTTTATCTTGCACTAAATGTTGTATCGTTTATCTGTACACTGAGGACAGCTTGATTGTAATCACGTATCATCTTCCCTTCGATTGGATAACACGCAACAAAAGCTTTTCACTGTACCTCGGTACAAACAATAATAATAATATTGATCACCTACAGGAAAGGGAGGTTAGTTTAATCTGTCATCTCTGATTTGGCACTGACATTGTGGCCCAAAGGCCGTTTCTATGCTCTACTGTACTGTGCCCATTATTCTTTTACTTTTATTTTCTCCAGCGGCAGAGATCTGGACCTATTCTGAGATCCCCACCAGCTTCAAGAAGACCACTACCATCCTGGCACCAAAGAAAAATAAGGAAGCGTCCATAAAAAATACCATCAAGTGGCTCTGTCAACTACCTTCATGAAGTACTTTGAGCGGCGAGCAATGGCACATATTAACTCCAGCCCTTGTAGCGTGATCCACTGCAGTATACTTACCATCACAACAGCCCCATGCAGGTGCCATCTGCCCATCCCTAAACTCATTTCTGGAATATCTAGACCGCAAGGACTCCTACGTCAGATTTCTATTTATCGACTATAGCTGTCTCCAGCACCATAGTCCCATCCTAGATCCTTTGCTATCGTAGGCCCCCCTCAGTCATGACTGACCATGGGTGATGCATCCTAGTTGTTGGCTGCTTGCTCCAAACCTCAGCTAGAGCAGCGTCGCTTGTGGCTGAAGAGACCAATGGGGGAGTGACAGTCTCTGTCGCAAAGCTCACATTTGTGTGTGGTCTCTGGTTTGGTGAAGTTGCTGTGCTCCCCTCTGCCACTGGATCCTCAACTTTCTGACCCACAGACCACAACCAGCAAGGATAGGTGACAACACCTCCTTCACAATAATTCTCAACACCAGTGCCTGGAGTCCCCTTTCTCCACTGGACTATGAGACTAGTCTTTTTACACTCAGATTTCTGGATGATTCAAATCGGTAATTTACTGGTTCAGATGAAAAATCATTTTGCAGAGGTGTGCAGAAACACTTATAGTGGGTGGTAATGGGACATTAGACTACTCCGTTAAAAGCTGTTAGAGACCTAAATGGCTGTCTTCTGCACTGCAACAGTTCTGTGATTTTAAGATACCCATTGTACCCCTGCTAACATTAGCTTAAAACTATGTTAATTAACCCTGATGTTGTGTGAAAACAACAAAACCAATGAACAAAGTCAATGTCTGCAATCCCATTTTTAAGAAGTTAATAAATTTCCCCATAGCGAAGTCCTCCTCCAAAACCAGGATTATGTTTATTCAAACTGATTATGTGCAAATTTCCCTCTCAGCCCAATGAACAATTTTACCACACAGTTGGCATTGACTCACTCCCAAGTAGGAAACTACATATGATAGTAGAATCATGTATAAGCCATTTATTAAGTTACTAAGCATTACCTTGCTCTGCCTCCAACTCCAATGTAAATAAAGCCACTCCTTGCAAATTTGCTTGAACCCAACATTTAACCTCCAGTCCCTTGTCCTTTGTTATCCCAGTGCACTATAATCAAAATGGACCCTATCCCCAGGTCACGATTGGAATAGATAACTTGCAAAACTAAATCATATTGTAGCAACTACATGCACAGTTGTTAGGCAAGGATAGTTCCAGAAAAATTAATGGCAGACTGTTCCAATAATGTTCAGCTTCTGGTATTATAAACCCATCATCGTGCAGAGCATGGTGACTCTCTGCATGCGAGTCACAGAAGAGGATCTAACATCATCCACCACAATCATTCCACTCTTTTAAATCTCTTTTTCAATTGCAAATCTATCCAGATTTCCAACAATATTCACTTTAATCTTCTGCCAAGCCTGGTAATCCTGCGACCTCCAAGATTAAAAGACCTACCGGACCAACTCCTGGATCCAAACAGGACAACCAGAGGTGCCTATCATGACCAATAAGACTGGTGGCCCAACCGACCTCCCTAGGCCTCCACCTGATGTAACCCAGAGGTGCTGACACCAAGACTGAAACACCGGGCCTGAACTGCTGGAGAGACCAACAACTGCTGGAGAGACCAACTATTCACTGACATTTCAATAACACCGAATGCCCACGCCGAACACTGACAGTGCTTGCAGAGCAACTAACTACACAAGTCGTCCCCATGACCTAGCTAAACAAAGGTTGCAAGCTGGTGGAGTACTCGGCACTACGACCCAATTTCAGGGGCTGACGAGAGCTCAACTTCCTGGTGCTCCAACCTCATCAGGTCCACCCACCTACCCTACGGAAAGTCCAATTCCACCTACTGACTCCTGGGCCGAAAGCAGCCACTTACCTAGAAAACATGGGAGACGCGTTTGCCTGCAGGCAAGGCTGAAACATCGTGGTTTCAAGTCCCCGACCCTAGCATACTCCTGGCAAAAATCCAAGCTGTTAAAAACAAGCTAGATGAATTTAAAGTTAAACTCACCTTAGGGAACTGAGAGACCACTGCATGCTCGGTTTTACAGTGACATGGCTCACCCTTGCTTTACCTGACTGCTATACAACCTGAGGATTTAGATTAGTTTATTGTCACGTATGCTTAGTTACAGTGAAAAGCTTTTGTTTGTGTGCAGTCAAAGATAAGACGATACTTAAATTCAATCAAGCCGTCCACAGTGCACAGATAAAAGTTACAACATTTAGTGCATGATAAAGGAGGTCTCCACCGAGTTAGATGGGAGGTCAGGACTGCACTCTAGCTGGTGGGAGGACCATTCAGTGCCTGATAACAGCTGGAAAAAAGAAAAAACTGTCCTCGAAAAGTTTTCAAACTTTTGTACTTCTTACCTGATGGGAGAGGGGAGAAGAGGGAGTGACCAGGGTGAGACTAGTCCTTGATTATGCTGGGCCTTGCCGAGGCAATGTGGTGTAGAGTCAATCAATGGAACGGACGTTGGTTTGCGTAATGGTCTGAGCTATGTTCACAACTCTGCAATTTCATATGGTCTTGGATGGAGCTGTTCCTAAATCAGGCTGTGATGCATCCTGATAAAATGCTTTCTATAGTGCATCTGTACATATTGGTGAGGGTTGTTGGGGATATGCCAAACTTCCTAAGCCTTCTAAAGAAGTAGAGGCATTGTGTGCTTTCTTCGTCATAGCTTCAATATGGGGACAAATTGCTGGTGATACTTATTCTGAGGAACTCAAAGCTTCCAACCATCTCTACAGTTCTATCAATGTATATCAAACTGTGTCTACTGCTTTGCTAACTGAAGTCAATCACTCATCTAAATAACATGGATAACTACATCAATGCTCTATTTATTTATTATAGGTCTGCCCTCAACGCCATAATCCCAAATAAACTAATTTCGACTAAGAGTCAGGATTGTCCTCTGCAGGCTGGCATAGGATCCTTGACTTTCTAACCAATAGACACAGTCAGTGAGGATAGATGACAAAGCATCCTCCACAATAATTCTCAACACCAGTGCCCCACAAAGATGCATTCTCACCCCTTACTGTACTCCCTATACAGTCAAGACGGCAACCAAACCCTGCTCTAACTCCATTAACAAGCTTGCAGATGACACCACTAGGGTGGTCCAGATCTTGAACAATGAGACGGAGTACAGAAATGAGATAGAGAGCTTAGTACCATGATGTCAAGACAACAACTCCTCCTTCAATGTCAGCTAGATGAAGGAGTTAATTATTGAAGCGAGGTGAAATACTCGCCAGAATTAGCATCAATGGTGCCAAAATGAAAATGCTCGAGAGCCTCACCCTCTCAGGTGATATTATCATCCATCAATTGGTCCTGGAAAAACCACAATCATAGGGTCATAAGTGATAGGAGCAGAATTAGGCCACTCAGCCCATCAAGTCTACTCCGCCATTCAATCATGGCTGAATTCTCTCTCCCACGTAACCCCCTTTTCCTGTCTTCTCAACATAACGCCTGACACCCTTACTAATCAAGAATCTATCTATCTCTGCCTTAAAATTGTCCACTGACGGACTCCACAGCCTTCTGTGGCAAATGATTCCAGAGGTTCACCACCCTCTGACTAAAGAAATTCCTCCTCATCTTCCGAAAGGAACATCCTTTAATTCTGAGGCTATGATCTCAAGTCCCATACTCTCCCACTAGTGGAAACATCCTCTCCACATTCACTCTATCCAAGCCTTACACTATTCGGTACATTTCAATGAGGTCCCCCTCATTCTTCTAAAATCCAGCGAGTACAGGCTCAGTGCCGTCAAATGCTCATCATATGTTAACCCACCCAATCCTGGGATCATTAATGTAAAACTCCTCTGGACCCTCTCCAGGGCCAGCACATCCTTCCTCAGATATGGTGCCCAAAATTGATCACAATACTCCAAGTGCAGCCTGACCAGCACCTCACCATTACATATTTAAGAAGGAACTACAGATGCTGGAGAAGGATATCGACGCGAAATGTTGCCTATTTCCTTCGCTCCATAGATGCTGCCTCACCCGCTGAGTTTCTCCAGCATTTTAGTCTACCTCAGCATTAACCATATAACCATATAACAATTACAGCACGGAAACAGGCCATCTCGGCCCTTCCAGTCCGTGCCGACCATTTGTTTTCCCCTAGTCCCATCTACCTGCACTCAGACCATACCCCTCCATTCCCTTCACGTCCATATACCTATCCACTTTACTTTTAAATGTTAAAATCGATCCTGCCTCCACCACTTCTGCTGGAAGCTCATTCCACACAGCCACCACCCTCTGAGTAAAGAAGTTCCCCCTCACGTTACCCCTAAACTTCCGTCCCTTAATTCGCATGTCATGCCCTCTTGTTTGAATCTTCCCTACCCTTAATGGGAAAAGCTTATCCACGTCAACTCTGTCTATCCCTTTCATCATTTTAAAGACCTCAATCAAGTCCCCCTTAACCTTCTGCGCTCCAAAGAATAAAGACCTAACTTGTTCAACCTTTCTCTGTAACATAGTTGCTGGATCCCAGGCAACATTCTAGTAAATCTCCTCTGTACTCTCTCTATTTTGTTGACATCCTTCCTATAATTAGGCGGCCAACATTGTACACCATACTCCAGAATTGGTCTCACCAATGCCTTGTACAATTTTAACATTACTTCCCTGCTCCTATATTCAATGCTCTGATTTATAAAGGCCAGCACACCAAAGGCTTTCTTTACCACCCATCTACATGTGATTCCACCTTCAGGGAACTATGCACAGTTATTCCTAGATCTCTCTGTTCACAACATTCCTCAATTCCCTACCATTTCCCATGTACGTCCTATTTTGATTTGTCCTGCCAAGATGTAGCACTTCACACTTATCAGCATTAAACTCCATCTGCCATCTTTCAGCCCACTTTTCCATATGGCCCAAATCTCTCTGTAGACTTTGAAAATCTACTTCATTATCCACAACACCACCTATCTTAGTATCATCTACATACTTACTTATCCAATTTTCCACCCCATCATCCAGATCATTGATGTACATGACAAACAACAGTGGACCCAACACAGATCCCTCAGGCACCCCACTGGTCACCGGCTTCCAACCTGACAAACAGCCATCCACCATTATTCTCTGACATCTCCCCTTCAGCCACTGTTGAATCCATCTTGCTACTCCGCCATTAACACCCAAAGATTGAACCTTCTTAACCAACCTTCCATGGGGAACCTTGTCAAAGGCCTTACTGAAATCCATATAGACAACATCCACTGCTTTACCCTCATCAATTTCCCTAGTAACCGCTTCAAAAAATTCAAGAAGGTTTGTCAAACATGACCTTCCAGGCACAAATCCATGTTGACTGTTCCTGATCAGACCCTGTTTATCCAGATGCTTATATATATTATCTCCATTAATTTACCCACCACTGACGTCAAACTAACAGGTCTATAATTGCTAGGTTTATTCTTTGAACCCTTTTTAAACAATGGAACAACATGCGCAGTACGCCAATCCTCCGGCACTATTCCCATTTCTAATGACATTTGAAATATTTCTGTCATAGCTCCTGCTATTTCTACACTAACTTCCCTCAATGTCCTAGGGAATATCCTGTCAGGACCTGGAGATTTATCCACTTTTATATTTTTCAAAAGTGTCAGTACTTCCTCCTCTTTGAATCTCATAGTTTCCATAGCTACTCTACTTTTTTTCCTTACTTCACATAGTTCAATATCCTTCTCCTTGGTGAATACCGAAGAAAAGAAATTGTTCAATATCTCCCCCATCTCTTTTGGCTCTGCAGATAGCTGTCCATTCTGTCTCTCTAATGGTCCAATTTTACCCCTCGTTATCCTTTTGCTATTAATATAGCTGTAGAAACCCTTTGGATTTACTTTCACCTTTCTTGCCAAAGCAACCTCATATCTTCTTTTAGCCTTCCTAATTTCTTTCTTAAGATTCTTTTTACATTCTTTATACTCCTCTAGAACCTCATTTACTCCATACCTCCTATAATTACATCCCTGTTTTTGTATTTGAGCCCTCTTGAAATAAATGCTAGCATTGCATTTGCCTTCTTTACTACCAATTCGACTTGCAGATTAACTTTTTGGGAATCCAGCACACACACTCACAAGTCCCTTTGCACCTCCGATTTCTGGATTATCTCTCCATTTATAAAATAGTCTACGCAATAGTCTGTACAATGAAGTTACAGGCAAAAAAAGCATGTCAATGCTTCTACTTCCTCAGGAGACTAAGGACACTTTGCATGACTTTACAGACATTGGAGTTTTTTCTGCAACTGTAAAGCAATGTTGTAATGCTATATTTTTCACTCTTAATATTTTTCTCTTTGCATTACCAGAAACGCCCATGCCAACCAAGACATCCCATCCCCTTGTACTTGCATGTGCCTTGATTATACTCATTTACAATTATTTCATTTGACTGGATAGTGCACAAACAAAAACTTTCCACTGTATCTCAGTAAACGTGACAATAAACCAATACAAATATCAATACGAACCTCACCAACCTCAATTGTTTTATGGGATTATAAATATGGTCATGATTCATATCATTTGAAACAAATAAGGTAGGCGTTTATAGCCTTAGTTTTATACATGCACATAAACATATTCAAAACTAGAATACAGTAGGAATGTGTAAATGCAAATAAAAGAGAGTGAAGACATTACCTGACTTGATGAACATACAGGGAAATCTTCTACTGGGGGAATCAAGCCTTGTGCAATCAATTGACCGTAGGATGGAGGAGCCTCTCTTCGTAGCAGTTCTGCTTCAACTCTTGACAAATGGGTTTCAAAAGATCTTACAAAAATGATAGAAAACACCTGTTCATCTTATAGTTCTACCAAAAAAGTAGCTGCTACCGATAGAAACAGATTAATTTAAAGCAGATCCAATAAGATAAACTGCAAGTGTAGAGATTTAATTACAATACATCACTAGCAGTTACCACTTGTTTCAGTAATCTACTTTTAATGCAACAAGTACTCAACAGCTTCTGATGCAAGTACTTTGTTACTTTGGAAATAAGAACATGAATTTTCCCAAAACAATTCACATTCAGAATCGCAACTTTTCATTCTAGAGTTTTTTTAAACTTAGCTTAGTTTTTTTTTAATATGCAAAGTGTTAATATGTTAAAGTGTCAATCAATTTAGGAACCTTAACTGTGTTTATTTATGAGTTTGAGAAATGGCAGGGTGACATTTCCTAAATATGGACTGACAGGGCTGAATGGATTTTCAGGTGGTGTACATCCTCACAAAGCAGATTTTCTTCCACATACTGCTCAAACATTCAAATGTTTATCTGCGTTCTCTAAAAACCTCTGGCGATCTCTCATACATAATTCACCAGGATATAGAATTCCGGAAAATCAACAATATTATTTGTTGCAACTGCATGCTAACTTTCCATTCATTCCCAAAAACATCTAAATTCCCCTCTACTTTATAGAATGGCTTCCCACATATTTTCATGTCACAACTTGGATACCTTACCCTCTGGTCCCTCTTCTAAGGAATAAATACTGATCGTAAAAAGATGAGCTCCAAAGACCATTCATATAGCACTCCATTGGTTCAGACTCAAGTCTGAAAAAAGGCCCACATATTCTGACTGTCATCTATGTGATAACCAGTCCCTAAACCACATTGATACACTTCTCCAAAATTGCAAACTCTTATCATATATACCAGTTGCTAAAGAAGGAACTGCAGATGCTGGAGAATCGAGGGTACACAAAAGACTGGAGAAACTCAGCGGGTGCAGCAGCATCTAAGGAGCGAAGGAGAAAGGCGACGTTTCGGGTCGAGACCCTTCTTCAGACTGGTCAAGGATCAGGGAAACGAGAGATATAGACGGTGATGTGGAGAGATAAAGAACAATGAATGAAAGATATGCAAAAAAGTGTCGATGATAAAGGGAACAAGCCATTGTAAGCTGTTTGTGGTGTGAAAATGAGAAGCTAGTGCGACTAGGGTGGGGGAGGGAGAGAGAGAGAGGGAATGCCAGGGCCCGAGGGCTGAGGGAGAGGTGGGAAGGGGAGGAGACAGCAAGGGTTAACAGAATTGAGAAAATTCAATGTTCAAGCCCAGAGGATGCAGACTCCCCAAGCGGAATATGTGGTGCTGTTCCTCCAACTTGTGGAGTTGCTCACACTGGCCGTGGAGGAGGCCCAGGACCGAGAGGTCGGATACGGAATGGGAGGGGGAGTTGAAGTGCTGAGCCACCGGGAGGTCGGCTTGGTTATTGCGGACCGAGCGGAGGTGTTCGGCGAAACGATCTCCAAGCCTCCGCTTGGTCTCACCGATATAGATCATCTGGCATCTGGAGCAGCGGATGCAGTAGATGAGGTTGGAGGAGGTGCAGGTGAACCACTGTCGGACCTGGAAGGACTGCTTGGGTCCCTGAAAGGAGGGGAGGGGGGAGGTGAAGGGACAAGTGTAGCATTTCCTGCGGTTGCAAGGGAAAGTGCCCGGGGAAGGGGTAGAGCGGGAGGGAAGGGATGAATTGACAAGGGAGTGGTCTTTGTGGAAGGCAGACAGGGGGGGGAGATGGGAAGATGTGGCGAGTGGAGGGGTCACGTTGGAGGTGGCGAAACTGGCGGAGGACTATGTGTTGTATTTACCGGCTGGTGGGGTGAAAGGTGAGGACCAGGGGGACTCTGCCCTGTTTGCGAGTGGGGGAATGGGGAGAGAGGGCAGTGTTGCGGGGTATGGAGGAGGCCCTGGTGCGAGCCTCATCAATAGTGGGGGAGGGGAATCCCCGTTCTCTGAAGAATGAGGCCATTTGTGATGACCTGGTGTGGAACACCTCATCCTGGGAGCAGATGCGGCGTAGACTGAGGAATTGGGAATAGGGAATGGAGTCCTTACAGGAAGCAGGGTGGGAGGAAGAGGAGTCCAGGTAGCTGTGGGAGTCAGTTGGTTTGTAGTGGATGTCGGTCAGGAGTGTATCACCTGCAATAGAGATAGTGAAGTCAAGAAATGGTAGGGAAATGTCGGAAATGGTCCAAGTGTATTTGAGTGCCGGACGGAAGTTGGTGGTGAAATGAATGAAGTCAGTCAGTTGTGTTTGGGTGCAGGAGGTGACACCAAAGCAGTCGTCGATGTAACGGAGGTAGAGGTCGGGGATGGGGCCCTGGTACGCCGAGAACAAGGATTGTTCGACGTATACCACTTTGTTTTTTTAACGTTACACCCTGATGTATGTTCCCCGGAAATTCAAATAGAGAACATCTACAGATCCTCTCTATTGACTTGCCTTATTATGTCCTCCACAAATTCTAAAAAAAAGGAGGGGCTGCGCTGAGAAAGAAGGTGGACATCGGCAGAGGGGAGGGAGGGAGGGAGGGAGGGAGGCCTGCTGCCATTTGTGGAGGCGGGCAGTAGATAGGATTGCACGGTACTTTTGTAACTTTGTTTGCAGCGAAATGTGGCAGCACTTGTGTACTGACTAGGTTGTATGCAAAACAAAGCATTTCATTGTACCTAGGTACATGTGACAATAAAGTGTCAAATCATTCATTTTGGATACTTCCAGTGGCCTTTGCCTCTGCCTGTCCAAGTTCACTTCTATTTTTGGCTCTCATTCCAGAGTTACTGAGATGGCTTGACGGCAATGAAGGAACATCAAAAATATTTAGCCTCTTGCCCTGAGAGCTACAAAGGGCAAAAGAAGGCCAATTCAAAATTGCTGGGCACATTACCGTTTTGAAGTGCAAACCAGAAGAGGTACACCACTTTCACAAGTGGGGTTCACCATCAACAATGAACTAATAGACAATAAGTGCAGGAGTAGGCCATTCGGCCCTTCGAGCCAGCACCGCCATTCAATGTGATCATGGCTGATCATTCACAATCAGCACCCCTTTCCTGCCTTCTCCCCATATCCCCTGACTCCGCTATCTTTAAGAGCCCTATCAAGCTCTCTCTGGAAAGTATCCATAGAACCAGCCTCCAGTGCCTCTGAGGCAGAGAATTCCAGACTCACAACTCTGTGCGAAAAAGTGTTTCCTCATCTCTGTTTTAACTGCCTTACCCCTTATTCTTAAACTGTGGCCTCTGGTTTTGGACTCCCACAACATCGGGAGAATGTTTCCTGTCTAGCGTGTCCAAACCCTTAATAATCTTATATGTTTCAATAAGATCCCCTCTCATCCTTCTAAATTCCAGAGTATAGAAGCCCAGCTGCTCCATTCTCTCAGCATATGACAGTTACGCCATCCCGGGAATTAACATTGTGAACCTACACTGCACTCGCTCAATAGCAAGAATGTCCTTCCTCAAATTAGGGGACCAAAACTGCACACAATACTCCAGGTTTGGTCTCACTAGGGCCCTGTACAACTGCGGAAGGACCTCTTTGCTCCTATACTCAACTCCTCATGTTATGAAGGCCAACATGCCTTTCGCTTTCTTCACTGCCTGCAGTACCTGCATGCTTACTTTCATTGACTGATGAACAAGACCCCCTTATCCTGTTGTACTTCCCCTTTTCCCAACTTGATACCATTTATTAGATATTACTCTGCCTTCCTGTTTTTGCTATTCTCATAGTATTCTCCTCACAGATCATACTGGCACCCAACTTTGTGTCATCTGCAAATTTGCCAATATTACTTTAAATCCCTCCATCTAAATCATTGATGTATATTGTAAATAGCTGCGGTCCCAGCACCGAGTCTTGCAGTACCCTACTAGTCACTACCTGCCATTCTCATAGGGACCCGTTAATCTCTACTCTTTGTTTCCTGTATCCCAACCACTTCTCTATCCATGTCAGCACTCTACCCCCAATACCATGTGCCCTAATTTTACCCACTAATCTCCTATGTAGCACCTTATCAAATGCTTTCTGAAAGTCCAGGTACACTACATCCACTGGCTCTCCCTTGTCCATTTTCCCAGTTACATCCTCAAAAAATTCCAGAAGATTAGTCAAGCATGATTTCCCCTTCGTAAACCCATGATGACTCAGACCGATCCTGTTATTGCTATTCAAATGTGCCGCTATTTCATCTTTTATGATTGACTCCAGCATCTTCCCCACCCATGATGTCAGGCTAACTGGTCTATAATTCCCTGTTTTCTCTCTCCAGCCTTTCTAAAAAACTGGGTTAACATTAGCTACCCTCCAATCCACATGAACTGATCCTGAATCTATAGAACATTGGAAAATGATCACCAATGGTCCACAATTTCTAGAGCCACTTCCTTAAGTACTCTGGATGCAGACCAGCAGGCCCTAAGGATTTATCAGCTTACAGTCCCATCAGTCTACTCAACACCATTTCCTGCCTAATGTTGATTTTCTTCATTTCCTCCATCACCCCAGATCCTTTAGCCACTAGTACATCAGGAAGATTGTTTGTGCCCTCCTTAGTGAAGACGGATCCAAAGTACCTGTTCAACTCATCTGCCATTTCCTTGTTCCACATTAAAAAAAATACCCTTTTCAGTCTTCAAGGGTTCAACTTTGGTATTAACTAATGTTTTCCTCTTCACATACCTAAATATGCTTTTACTATCCTCCTTTATATTCTTGACTAGCTTACCTTCGTAACCCTGGTCCTCACCTTTCACCCCACCAGCCGGCAAATACAACACATAGTCCTCCGCCAGTTTCGCCACCTCCAACGTGACCCCTCCACTCGCCACATCTTCCCATCTCTCCCCCTGTCTGCCTTCCGCAATGACCGCTCCCTCCGCAACTCCCTTGTCAATTCTTCCCTTCCCTCCCGCTCTACCCCTTCCCCGGGCACTTTCCCTTGCAACTGCAAGAAATGCTACACTTGTCCCTTCACCTCCCCCCTCCACTCCTTTCAGGGACCCAAGCAGTCCTTCCAGGTCCGACAGAGGTTCACCTGCACCTCTTCCAACCTCATCTACTGCATCCGCTGCTCCAGATGCCAGATGATCTATATCGGTGAGACCAAGCCGAGGCTTGACGATCGTTTCGCCGAACACCTCTGCTCGGTCCGCAATAACCAAGCGGACCTCCCGGTGGCTCAGCACTTCAACTCCCCCTCCCATTCCGTATCCGACCTCTCGGTCCTGGGCCTCCTCCACGGCCAGTGTGAGCAACTCCGCAAGTTGGAGGAACAGCACCACATATTCCGCTTGGGGAGTCTGCATCCTCTGGGCTTGAACATTGAATTTTCTCAATTCTGTTAACCCTTGCTGTCTCCTCCCCTTCCCACCTCTCCCTCAGCCCTCGGGCCCTGGCATTCCCTCTCTCTCTATCTCCCTCCCCCACCGTAGTCGCACTAGCTTCTCATTTTCACACCACAAACAGCTTACAATGGCTTGTTCCCTTTATCATCGATACTTTTTTGCATCTTTCTTTCATTCATTGTTCTTTATCTCTCCACATCACCGTCTATATCTCTCGTTTCCCTGATCCCTGACCAGTCTGAAAAAGGGTCTCGACCCGAAACGTCGCCCATCTCCTTCGCTCCTTAGATGCTGCTGCACCCGCTGAGTTTCTCCAGCCTTTTGTGTACCCTTACCTTCGTAACACATCTTTTCTCCCCGTATTGCCTTTTTAGTTATATTCTGTTGCTCTTTAAACATTACCCAATCCTCTTGCTTCCCACTCATCTTTGCTATGTTGTACTTCTCTTTTATTTTTATACTGTCCCTGACTTCCCTTGTCAGCCACGGTCGGCCCTTACTCCCCTTGGAATCTTTCTTCCTCTTTGGAATTAACTGATCCTGCACCTTCTGTATTATTCCCAGAAATACTGGTCATTGTTGTTCCACTGTCATCCCTGCTAGGGTATATTTCCAGATACCTTTGACCAGATCCTCCCTCATGGCTCCACAGTCCTCTTTGTTCAACTGTAACACGGACACCTCCGATTTACCCTTCTCCCTCTCAAATTGTAGATTAAAATTTACCATATTGTGGTCACTACCTCCTAATGGCTCCTTAATCTCAAGTTCCCTTATCAAATCCAGTTCATTACACAACACTAAATCCAGAATTGCCTATAATATGAGTGAATGCATCATGACCTTCTGGCTCATTCCATTACGGAACCAGCAGATAACAGTCACACCACGTATCTGCCATCTCCCTAATCTTGGAAACTATGGAGGACTTGAAAAAAACACCATCTTGGCCAACATCACACAAGGATGGAAAAACAAAACTTTCAGGCAAGCACGATCAGGAAGGAGGGTATATGGAAAACTAACTCCAATACAGACATTATAATAACAATAACACGCTTGCTGATTCCTGCACAACTATTGAGTATAGAAGTTGGGAGGTCATGTTGCAGTTGTATAAGACATGGTGAGGCCACATTTAGAATAGTGTGTCTAGTTTTGGACACCAATTAATAGGAAAGTTGTTGACAAGCTGTTGTTGAAAGGGTACAGAGAAGATTTACAAGGACTTTGCCAGGACTCCCCAGGATAAGGGAGGACATAGGTTTAAGGTGAGGGGAGAAAGATTTAATAGGAATCTGAGGGGTACTTTATCACACAAAGAGTTGTAGATGTATGGAACGAGCTGCCAGAGGAGGTCATTGAGACCGGTGCTATCACAACATTTAAGAAATATTTAGTGAGATACTTGGAAAGGACAGGTTTAGGGGGATATGCATACCTGCCAACTTGTGAGAATGAAAAATCGGAATCCTATTAGTCTGACGTCAGTGAGGGCGGGGCACGTGACGTCAGTGAGGGCGGAAAAGTGACGTCAGTGCGGGGGGGGGGGGGCAAGTGACGCCGAACGCCACCGTGGCGGGGCGGGTCATGCGGCTGCGTGCTGACGTACACCCGTGCGTGCCCCCATAAGTGGCGCAGGCGCGGTGCGCTCTCTCGCTGTCTCCTCGCCGCCGCCGCCGCCATGGGTCGCATGCACGCTTCCATCCCAATTCCTTGAGGAAAAAAAATCGGAATTCAGAATTGGGATGGGGAAGAATCCGCCCAAATCGGAATGGTTGGCAGGTTTAGGGGGATATGGGCCAAACACAGGCATGTGGGACTAGTGTAGATGGGACATGTTGGCCGGTGTGGTTGAAGGACCCGTTTCCACATTGTAAGGCTCTATGACTATTTATTAATCCAGTAAATTCTTGATATGTTTATTGATTTCTCATCCAAATCAATATACCCATCAACATATGCCCCACACAAAATAAACACCCAACAACTTTGTTCTAGAGATCTCTGATCTAAACAACATTTCTTGTCATTCCTTATTCAAATTGTGAAAAGGGAATAACATGTGCTGTTATCAGATATATAACAATCCCACCAAAATACTTAAAACGGGTCAGATGCCTTTCGCCTCATTCTTATACAGGCATAAAATAATCTGAAAAGATTTCCTCAGAATTTATGAAATAATTTTACATCTGAAATGCAAGGGCTGTACTTCAGAATGTATTAATTACATTAATTGTGGATCATACTTGCAAGTAGACAGAACTTACCTGCGTTCAAACATTCTGAGAGAGTACAATTTGCAGGTACATCCTAGAGCAATCACAAGCAGTAGCCCACAGATTAGGCTTCCAATGACTGCTGCAGTTATAACTCTGGTGGGTACAATCACAGGACAGTTTTCTTCATCACTGCCATCACCACAGTCATCCTGCGCATCGCACACCCAGCTCTCAAACACACAACGGTTGTTCTTGCAATGAAAATTACCAGGTTGGCAAAAGAAACAGTTCTTCTCATCCGATCCATTTGGACAATGATTTTGGTAATTGCAACGGTCAGCCAGAGGGTAGCACACACCACTGCGAGAACAGGGGAACTCGTCTTTTTGGCAGGAGCTGCAGTTGCGTTCATCTCGTCCGTTTGGACAGTGCCAATAACCATCACAGCGCTGTTGCTCAAAGTAGCAGCCCCAATTGCCTCCGCAAGGGATCTCCCATGGAAGACAAAATCCTTCAACTTGATAGGTTGCATTAAAACCTCTAGCTGCATTTACTTTGTCGGCATGGAAATGTACCCGCACTTGGCCAGAAGAAGAGATGACTGTGATTGGTGTCCGGGAATCAAATGGCGTTAAGACACGAAGCAATTTGTGTGAATTTTCCTCCAGACCATCATATACTTTGATATAATCCCCATAGCCTATGCCATCCAACTTTAAGTCAGTGATACGCAAAATGATTTTGCGTCGGTCTCCAGTATCTATTAACCATGTGCAATTGCTTCCAGGTGGATAAAATGCAGGATAATTTGGCGAATTAAATGTGCCATAAAAGTTTCTCAACCATTCACCACAATTAGGGGCATCACAATCGATTTCATCTTCCAAATCAAGACAGTCAATATTTCCATCACATCTCAAGGACTCAGGTAAACATGTATAAGCTGCTGTATATCGAGAAAGGCACTGGAAATGGTCATCGGTACAAGGCTTAAGTGGAAAATCAGTCAGGGGCAGCAACTGCTCGCAAAATTCTTCATCAGAATTGTCTCCACACTCATCCATCGTGTTGCACTTCCAGATATCTAGGATACATTTTCCATTGTTACAATGGAAGTGGTCCCAGTCACAGCTTGCCTCCACCACCCTTCCTGAAAATAAAATTAAATCACAATGTAAAAAGCAAGTAGCTGGAGGATTAAGGGCCTGTCCCACTTACGCGACCTTTACAGGTGACTGCCGGCACCCATCATAGGTCGCCGAAATTTTCAACATGTTGAAAATTCAGCGGCAACCAGAAAGACGCTACGACTCTTTGGAGACCTCTCACGCCCATACAGGTGACCCCTGGCGACATGTTGCGGGTGACCTCTCACGACCATAAGAGACTTCTCACGACCAAACAGCCTATGGTCGTGAGAGGTCTCCAAATAGTCGTAGCATCTTTCTGGTCGCCACAGAATTTTCAACATGTTGAAAATTTCGGCGACCTATGACATGTGCCGGCAGTCACACTTAAGGTCGCTTAAGTGGGACAGGCCCTTTAATTAGAAACCGCAACACAATATTTCTTATTACAATTTCATGTATTTGTGAGACGGAAAGAAAGGCTTATATTTATTCAGTCTTTTCAGAAGGACATCCCCAAAACATTCTATAGCTATGAACAACTTTTATATATGTACTCATTGTTATCTTGTAGGAAGCACAAATACACAAAGTAAAGTTTTATGCCTAACAAGTTAATGAAAATGCTGATGGTGCTTTTACAAATTTCCTCATAAAAATATCTGTAACTTCAACCACTCAAAAAGGCAATTTGTGCTGTTGGATCAATACAATTCCCGAGGCCAGGATGTGATATTTAAGAGAGAGCTCAAGACATTAAGACAAAGTGCTGGAGTAACTCAGCACCTCAGGCATCAGAAAAAGGATCCCGACCCGAAACATCACCTATCTGTGGTTTCCAGAGATGCTGACTGAGTAAGAGGTACTCCAGCACTTTGTGTCTTTTGTTGCAAATGGATTACCCAAAAAACTTTATTCCAATTCTTTATTGGCAAAAACCATCTATGACCAAGGGAAATAACAACTAATGGGCCTGTCCCACCAGCATGCGACTCCATGCAGTGAGCGTGACCAAACTGGAAGCGGGGGCCGCTCGGAGGTCGGGTGATCCCCGTACAGGGCCGGTCCCACCAGCATGCGCCTGCATGCGGCGAGCGCGACCAAACCGGCATCGGGGGCCGCGCGGAGGTCGGGTGAGTGGCGCGACGTGGCGCGAAGTCCGCGGTAAGTTCGCAAGGACAGAGAGGGACACGGAAGCACATATAGACAGGGACACGGAGGCACACATATAGAGGGTCATGGAGGCACACAGAGAGGGTCACGGAGGCACACAGAGAGAGGGCCACGGAGGCACACATAGAGAGGGTCACGGAGGCACACAGAGAGAGGGCCACGGAGGCACACAGAGAGAGGGCCACGGAGGCACACAGAGAGGGTCACGGAGGCACACAGAGAGAGGGCCACGGAGGCACACAGAGAGGGTCACGGAGGCACACAGAGAGGGTCACGGAGGCACACAGAGAGAGGATCACGGAGGCACATATAGAGAGGGTCACGGAGGCACATATAGAGGTCACGGAGGCACGACATGAGGCGGTGCGTAATGCGTCGTGGCGGCTGCGGGCCGACAGGCCGTTGCCGTGCGGAATTTTTGAACACGGTCAGTTTTTCGGAGCCCCACGCGATGTCGGGACCAGCTCCGCACAACTCCATACGGCTCCTGCGATCGAAGTTGCACCGGCCCCGCGAGGCCGGATGGCTCAAGCAACCACGTTGGGTCGCGCTCACCGCATGGAGTCGCATGCTGGTGGGACAGGCCCTTGCGGTTAAAAATATCGACACAAGATTAGCACTTCAATTTCTAATAGCAGGTGCTCTCACCTTGCTACAACATTTTGCTCTTGTTGTGGGGGCATGACACGGAGCTACTTATGGACATTGTGAATATTACTGATTATTGGCAGGCAGACACTGTTCAAGAACAGTGACTAGCTTTCTTCACACAACCTCAGACAAGAAAATTATGGAAGTTAATAGATGGCACATTGTGACACTGGTCTTCATCCCTGTTGGAATGCTCACAGTTACAATGCAAAAGTACTGCTATTTTACATTGCAAGTACTTTTTAAATCTCAGTGATGGCAAAGCAGTAGACAAGTTTGTGCATTTCTGTAGGACAATATGGGGTTTGATAATGGTTGCACATAGAAAATCTTAAGTTTGTGTGTATTTGTGAGCATCTGAACATACCCCAACTTCAAAAATTACTAAACTGATCTGTTCATTAATCTATTATGATGCATGTTATTCCCAATTAATGTGATGTACTATCCAATGACATTAAACAGACACTGCAATACAACCAGCAGATTAAGGAAGCATTTCCTTTAATACACAGGGACTTGTATTTCTGTAACGTGGCAGCAACTGAACGCAATACTCCAAATGCGGTCTAACCAAAGTCCTATAAAGCTGCATCATGACTCTTAACGCTCAATGCCGACCTATGAAAGTAAGCATACCATATCCTTTCTTTGCCATTCATCGAGAAGAGGACTAGAAACAAGGGCAAGAGAAACTTCAAACCAAACTTCATAACTAAGTGCACACATGGGTTTTTGGACAGTGCTAGGACACTGACAGCTTATCAATACTTTCAGGTTTATACAAGATAGACAATGAGATTACTAAAAATGTGAGCTCTGGAAGAACCAGAGGGATTGATACGCGTCTAAGGAGGTGGAAAGAAATAAAGGGTATGACCTCAGCTGCCTACGTCATCCATAAGACATTTAAAATTGGAGACATGCAAGAGACCTAAAGTGAAGCACCACAGAGACTTTGCGAGTTGTATAGATGACAATGGTAAAATAAAGCTACAAGAGAGATCCTGTATTCACATTTCAAAAGACACCAACGCTATACATACCTATGACATAAGACAGCCTAAAGCCTTTTCCAGTATACCTGTCATCAGAATGGAACTCAATCCAGACATGGCCTTTTGAAGAAATAAACGGTGCTGGAATAGAAGAACCACACACTCGAGTTCCTTCAATGCTTTTATGAGTTCCTATCGTTAGCCAGTCTGAACTACACCAAGCTGAGGTCTGCACATCAAAATCCTGAAAGCTATGATTAAAAATGCAATAGTTAACATTTTTATGAACATAAAATAACAGATTAATGATAAAACAAAATTATCACGTCAGAATTCATGACTGTCAAATGAATAGTTGAAGAGCTTTGAAGTGGTTCCATGGGAATATTAGAAGCAGACGCCTAGTTAACATTCCACAACTATTCACCACAATTAGGGGCATCAAAACAGATATCATTTATCTAATCTGTAATTTATTTACTATTTATAGTAAAGGTACACCACTGATTTATCAGCATACTTGGTTCTAGAGCCTTTCTGGATCACTGTGAAGGCAGTCATTGGGCATTTTTAAAGCAGAGATTGACAGGTTGTTTATTAGCAAGGGTCCTTCTATACATTTAAGTTTCCCTTTTGAATTTCCCTTTTTCCCTGTTAAATTTGCTTTTGCAATCTTTAGTGCAGTGTTTCAAATTGCAATGGTTTTTCCTCGATTCACCTGATCTTTTTGCAAATAATTAAAAATCGTTGCGTACCTCTTATTACCCAATCTGCAAAAGAAAATGGTCTCTGCCAATTTATGATATCAAAATCCTTCATCTGTATGCATCTACTACAACTCCACTTAATTGTCCTTGTTTCAAGAACACCTCTAGCTTCTGTTGTCTCCCCATTCATTTACCCCTCATATCATAGCAGTAAATTGCTTCTAAGGCTTTGACATCCTTTATGTAACAAGCCCTCCAGAATAAGACCTCTAGAGCCTAACCATTGATGTAAAATGTTTGGCATGACAAGCAGCTCTTGTTGGAAATGCTTATCTGGATGAGCAAGGCCAGGTGTGACATTTGCCAAGTAAGACAGAGTCAGATAGCATGGAAGCAGGCCTTTTGGCTTACTAAGTTTGCACTGATGTTCATAAATCCATTCTACACTAATCCCATTTATTTTCCTCACATTGAACTGATCCCATCTCAAGTCTGTCATCCATTTACACACAATATACAGTGGGCAATTAACCTAATGACCCACACATCTTTGACGTGGGAGGATGCAAGAGCACAAAGAAGCGAACATGGTCACTCACTGGAAGGTGACTGGAAAATTCCACATGAACTGAACTAGAGATTAGAATTGAACATGGTTGCTAGGTTGGCCTGCTATGAGAAGTGCCTTGGAAAAACAATAGAAGATCACTTACAGCATCGGTCTAGTAATCCAAGGAGAATCTCAGAAACTCAATTGCAAAATAAGATAAGGTTAAAATTGAACAAGCATGGTAATGTTCAGATTGGAGTATTTTGTCCAATTTCACTTTCAATTTATTACCTGCCAAGCACCTTCGTGCACTGACTACAACAGACTTCAACTATGTTCAAGTACGACTGGCTGGTGCCGTACACTGGTAGCCTGCATGTTTAAGTGTATCTTTAGTTTTGTATTATGTGGGGGGTGGGGAAACATTTTTTATCTCTCTCCTTGACGGAGATGCAACCTTTTCCGTATCGTATCTCTGTCTGCACTGCGGCCTAACATCGTGGAGCTGGCGGTCCCTTCGCTGGGGATCGACTTTGGGAGCTCCAACAGCGGAAGCCTGCGTACTTAACATCGTGGAGCTTGCGCTCCCTTTGTCAGGGATCGACTTCGGGCGCTCCAACCGCAGGAGCTTCGACCGCCCGATTTCGGGAGCTTCGATCGCCCCCATGCGGGAGCTTCGAACTCCCCAACGCGGGAGCTTCGATTGCCGGCTGCGGGAGCTTTGATCGCCCCAACTGCGGATGGTTTGACTGCCCCGACCACAAGAGAAAAGGAGGGAAGAAGATAACACATTATTGCTTTCCATCACGGTGCGTTGTGGTGGGTGTTTATGTTAATTTTTATGTAGTTGTGGGTCTTGTTGCTTTTTTGATACGACTGTATTGCAAATCAAATTCCATGTATGTTTTGACATACTTGGCTAATAAATTAATTATTTAACCAATTCATTTTGATAATTGACAGCAAATTTTGATCAAGAGACTCCGCTAGGTTAGAACCTCCTCTTACCTAGTCGTCATTCATTGCTCACAAGCTATTATTTCTAACATCTGCGTTGGAAGTTAAGTGTTTTCTTTCCCCCCCCAAGATTAGGAGATTGAAATATGTGATAATTGTAGCAATGCTGCCAAATACTGGCACAAACCAACAGTGTAATCCAAAATGCTCTCATATTAATCTCACAACACACAGTGCATATATATGCACGGCATCTATCACTATGTTTTTAAATTTTTCCAAGTTAACGTTTTAAAGTTATCTTTAAAGTTATTACAAAATATCAGGTCCAAAATTCATACAGGCTACTAAATATTCACACAAATAAACACATATTAATCTCAATGGATTAAATGTACCTGATGGTGACGACTTCCTCCCGGTTGCCTTGGATGTACCAACTGCAATTAATACTAGTTGGATAGTTGAAAGGCCAGCCTGGACTTGTTATGATTCCATTTGGCGCCTTCAGCTGTTCTGGTACACCTCCACAAGCTACGAAAAAGACAAGTTAGATAATTAACATGGCTAACACATTTTCTGAATTAAAACATAACTGAAACACACAAAAGACTGCAGATTATTTTTGCAAAAACACCAAATATAGATAGGGTAGATAGTCAGCACCTTTTTCCCAGGATAGAAATGTCAAAGACTAGAGACATTGGTTTAAGGTAACAAGGGCAATGTTTAAAGGAGATGTGCAGAGCAAGTTTATTTTTAAATCTATATTCAGAGAGTGTTGGGTGCCTGGAATGTGATGCAAGGGCAGTGGTGGCATTTAAAAGGTTTTTAGAAAGGCACATGGATATGCAGGGATTGGAGATAGAGATCATGTGCAGACAGATCAAGACTGGTTTACCTTGGCATTATGTTAATCACAGGTATTATGGGCCAAACGTTCTGTTCCTGTGCTGTTCTATGTTTTATGAGGCAAACCGTTTTCACTCAGAGGGTCATAAGTCTTTGGAAGTCGCTTCCTCAGGTGGCAGTGGTTAAAATCGGACCAGCTACAAACTTATTGAATGGCAGAGCAGGCTATGGGGCCAAGGGTTACTTGTATCCCTAATTCATACGTTTGCATGAATACATTTAACAAAAGTGGACTGGAAGCAACCATATAAAGGTCAAAATATTGGGCAGAAGAGATAGTGTGTGTGATGGCTCAGAACAAATAAATAACCATTTACAGAACTCATAATTTTATGTCAGCTTGGATATAGAGAAACATAAGGCAAAATAAAAGAAGGAAGTTTATGACTGAATATGGGAGTCGAGAGTAGGGATGAGAGAAAGTGTATAACATTCATATAATGTAGAATAGACCAAAGTTTACAAGTGCAGAGATTTTCCTACACTCTGAAAAGAACAGCTAGATGATAACACAGAGCAACAGACATACTCAAGGCCTTGGTGCTTTACAGAAATGCAAAGAATTTAAATTTTGACACACTGTGACCTAGCAACAAAGAACATTGAAGATACTGCACATAAGGAAAGTGAGTATGAGTACGAGTGCTGGAGTAACTCAGCCGGTCAGGCAATATATTTCCGTAAGACATGTTTTGGATTGGGACCTTCTTCAGACCAACTGTGAGGGGTACCGAGAAGAAAGTTGGAAAAGGAGCGGGACAAAGACTGGCTAGTGATAGGTGAATGCAGGTGATGGAGGTTTGATCGTCAGATGGGTAGACAAAGGCCAGTGATGAAAAGACGACAAAAAGCCTAAGATAGCGAGAGGAGTGAAATGTGAAGCCAGAGAAAGTGATGTAGGTGGAAAGAATCGGGGTGGGGGGGGGGGGGGGGGGGGGGGGGTAGGGGAGAGCGTGGCATGATAGTGGGAGAAATTAATGTCAATTCAAGTGGCACATTTGGAAAAGGGGTTCTGGTGGTGGTGGGGGGGGGGGGACTACAAAGTGCTGTTCCTCTACTTTGTATGTGGCCTCACACATACAAAATAGAGGCGTACTTCTCATATTGGAGGAGGCCCAGGACAGAAAGATTGGTTTTGGAATGGGAAGGGGAGGTAAGCACCCAGGAGATCCAGGCAGACTTGGCAGATCGAGCATGTGTTCGGCAAAATGATCGTCCAATCCAGGATTGGTCTCATCAATGTAAAAGGAGCCACATCGGAAGCACCAATTATAGATAATGTTAGGAGGTACAGGTGAAACTCTGTCTCATCTGGAAGGGCTGCTGGGGTTGCTGGATGGATGTGAAGGAAGAGTAGGGAGACATGTTATGTCTCCTGTGGGTGAAGGGGAGGTTGTGTTTAGTTTAGTTTAAAGATACAGCATGGAAACCAGCCTTCGGCTCACCAAGTCCATGCTGACCATTGATCAATGTTCTATGTTATCCCACTTTATCATCCACTCCCTACACACCAGGGGCAATTTACATTGGCCAATTAATCTGCAAATTCACATCTTGGGGATGTAGGTTGCCTTCCACCTATATCCCTTCCTCTGACTTCACATTTCACTCCTTTTCTTTCCTCCGGCTTCCATCCATCCACTCGTCATTCAAAACTCCCCTCATCTGTATCCATCTATCACTTGCCAGACTTTGGCTCATCCCCATCTCTTTTCCAACTTTCTCCCTACCATTAAATTAGATTGAAGGAGGATCGTGACCCAAAATCATCTATCCATATCCTCCAGAGATGCCACCTACAACACTGAGTTATTCCAGCACTTTGTAGTGTGCATTTTTTGCAAACCAACATCTGCAGTACCTTGTGTCTACATGAGTGGATGTTCAGCTTAGTACATAAAAGAGTCATTCATTTTTGATGCTGTAAATAGAAGAGCTGGAGATAGATGATAACTATTGCAAACTGTCTGAAGGCAACAATGACAGAGAAGGGTCTCGACCCGAAACGTCGCCTATCTCCTTCGCTCCTTAGATGCTGCTGCACCCGCTGAGTTTCTCCAGCCTTTTGTGTACCCCCTATCCCAATTATTTGGTGGTTATTTATATAGTGTCTTGCAGAAGAAGTTCCAGATATTGACTTGATGACAATATGTAGTTAAATAAGGATTATGTACGACTTGGAGAGCAATTTACAGCTGACAGTATTCCAATGTACCTACTTTGTACCACTTAGTTAGGAGCAGGCAGCCCAAATATAAAGAATGGTGTTATCAAATTCAAGCACCAAATTCAAGAAACACAATGCACACAACTCTTATTTTGAAACCAAAATAAGAGAACATGGACATATAGTGTCATGAACTGTAACAAATGTTTGTGTTTACAAACATCAGCGTTGTGATTGTGAGTGGAAGAGAGTGCAAGCACTGTTGATGGCTAATATTGCAACTCCAGAACCAGGGTCCACAGTCTTAGAATTAAGACTGAGGTGAGAAAAAAACGTTTTCACCCAGAGAGTTGTGAATTTATGGAATTCCCTGCCACAGAGGGCAGTGGAGGCCAAGTCACTGGATGGATTTAAGAGAGAGTTAGATAGAGCTCTAGGGGCTAGTGGAGTCATAGAAACATAGAAAATAGGTGCAGGAGTAGGCCATTCGGCCCTTCGAGCCTGCACCGCCATTCAATATTATCATGGCTGATCATCCAACTCAGAATCCTGTGCCTGTCTTCTCTCCTTACCCCTTGATCCCTTTAGCCACAGGGGCCAATTAACATCTTAAATATAGCCAATGAATTGGCCTCACTACCTTCTGTGGCAGAGAATTCCACAGATTCACCACTCTCTGTGTGAAAAATGGTTTTCTCATCTCGGTCCTAAAAGACTTCCCCCAACGAATCTTTATTGATTATGGTTTTATAATTGGGAAAAAATTAATATTAAAATTTTGGAAAGGCCCTACATCCCCAACAATCAAAATGTGGAACACAGAAATGTCGGAGACACTTCATCTGGAGAGATTGAGGCTTGTCTTGAAGGTTAGATCTCTTCAGAGAGATATGGTCTCCATATATTGAATATTTACAGGGTCATAATGGCTCGGTACGAGGACTTGACTGAGGCCTGAATATTAGAGTGGATGAAGAAATATATATAATAAATCATGCCTATTCCAATGACGGATTAATGATTAACACTCCATTCGCTTTCATATTTTATATATTTTCTCTTACTATCTTTTCTTACTTTAAAAAAAAAATTAGAAAAGGTTATAGAAACATATAGTCCTAAATTTTAATATTAATAATAATATTAATATTATTAATATCATGAAAGTATTATTAATATCATGTATTTTCAATTATGTAAAACAATGTCTTTATTAATACGTTTCTATAATAATAAAAATGCTTATCAAAAAAAAAGAAAAATGTTTTTTCTCATCTCGGTCCTAAAATACTTCCCCATTATCCTTAAACTGTGACCTCTTGTTCTGGATTTCCCCAACATCGGGAACAATCTTCCTGCATCTAGCCTGCCTAACCCCTTAAGAATTTTGTAAGTTTCTATAAGATCACCCCTCAATCTTCTAAATTCTAGCGAGTACAAGCCGAGTCTATCCAGTCTTTCTTCATATGAAAGTCCTAACATCCAGGAATCAGTCTGGTGAACCTTCACTGTACTCCCTCTATGGCAAGAATGTATTTCCTCAGATTAGGAGACCAAAACTGTACGCAATGCTCCAGGTGTGGTCTCACCAAGACCTGTACAACTGCAGTAGAACCTCCCTGCTCTATACTCAAATCCTTTTGCTATGAATGCCAACATACCATTCTCTTTCTTCACTGCCTGCTGCACCTGCATGCCTACTTTCAATGACTGGTGTACCATGACACACAGGTCTCGTTGCATCTCCCCTTTTCCTAATCGGTCACCATTCAGATAAGTCTACTTTCCTGTTTTTGCCACCAAAGTGGATAACCTCACATTTATCCACATTATACTGCATCTGCCATGCATTTGCCCACTCACCCAACCTATCCAAGTCACCTTGCATCCCCCGAGCATCCCCCTCACAGCTAACACTGCCCCCCAGCTTCATGTCATCCGCAAACTTGGAGATGTTGCATTCAATTCCCTCGTCCAGATCATTAATATATATTGTAAATAGCTGGGGTCCAAGGAATATGTGGAGAAGGCAGGCACGGGTTATTGATAGGGGACGATCAGCCATGATCACAATGAATGGTGGTGCTGGCTCGAGGTTGGGATTGGGTCCCGTTGTCAGTCTGGAGAGAAGCTGGAATTCCACGTGCAGAGAAACAGATCCTGAGCTTTTGGACAACAATCTCTGAGGAGATGGTTGGCAGAAAGTCAATTTCAAACCAGTTAGAGTACGAGTCTACTAGCACGAGATAATGCTTCCCGTGCCAGTCAAAGATATTGGCAGCCACCGATGGCCATGGCAGAGAGGGAGCTGGTTGAGACAGCAGGGGTTCTTTTTGCTGGTGCAGTGCCTGGTTGTTACAGATCGTGCATGATTCTGTCTTCTCCCGAATGTACTTGGTCATTCCAGGCCAGTAGATCATTTATTTTGCACGCTGTAAGGTAGCCTCCACGCCCGGGTGACCACCGTGGATTTCCTCATACTACTCGTTTCGCAGGGATGAGGGAATTACCATCTTGTGACCTTTGACAATCACTCCATCCTGTAGCACCTGTCCGTCACACACCAGGAAGTAGGGTCGTAATTCAACAGGAGTGTTGGACTGTTTGTTTGGCCACCCGCCTTTGATGATGGAAGTTAGCAGTTTGGAGGTTTTATCTGCAGCGGTGTGTTCGGTGAGACGGCGCAAGCGGTCGGTGGGAACAAAGACTTTCAGGACGGAGAATTCATCCTGTTCGAACGGGTGTTGTTCGCTGGTGGTGCGTGGAGCTCTAGATAGAGTGTCTGCAATGTGCATGTCTTTACCTTTTTTGTAGACTATGCGAGTCGAACCGTTGTAGCTGCATCCTCATGTGCTGGAGCCTGGCTGGGCAGCATGGATCTGCTTGCTCAGGATGGTGACAAGTGGTTGATGATCAGTCTCCACCGTGAAGGTTTTGCCAAAAATAAAGTCTCTGAATTTAGAAAAGGCGAAAACCACGGCAAGCAGTTCCTTCTCTATCTGTGCGTACCGTTGTTCAGTATCAGTTAGGATGCACGGTGCGTAGGACACGGGCATAACGTCGCCTAGTCCGTATTGGGATGCATCGCAGGTGATTGTGACAGGTAGATTGATGTTAAAATATGCCAGAGTTGGTGCACTGGCGAGCTGTAATTTCAGTCTCGAAAGCTCGTTGATGAGCCGGTTACCAGGACCAAGTGTTGTCCTTGTGGGTCAATTGCCATAGTAGGGCTGACAGTTCGCTGAGATTGGGGATGAATTTGCCCAAGTAGTTGACCATACCTAAAAATCATTGTAGGCTGGTGACATTGGTTGGTACTGGCAGCTCGTTGATCGCTGCAGTCTTGAACGGGTCAGGCTTTAACCCGTTGCTGGTGAACACGTGACCGACGTAAGTGACTTCTGAAACTCTGAACTTGCATTTCAGAGGGTTGAGTTTTAAATTCATGTCTCTGGCACGGTCCAACACCCTTCGTAGGTTGGCATTGTGTTCGGTTGTGTCTCGGCCATATATACTAGGATGTCCCGTCAACAATGATAGTGCAAGGATATTCTGCGACAGCTGTTCCATTGCGCGCTGGAAGGCTTCGCTGGCAGAGTTGGATACCAAAAGGCATTCTTAGAAATCGGTAGCGGCCGAACGGAGTGGCGAAAGTTTAAGTTGTTAGTGCGGGATGACGCTTACGGTCTAACGGGATTTGCTAAAAGGAACAAAAGGTTCATGGCTCCGGTCCCACTAAATTCAACAAAAGCGAAGCTTTCAAATCATCTGGATCATTTCGGGGAATGATGCGGATATAATGAGAGTAGTCCTTCTCAAACATTCGCCATCACTCGGCAATATCGGAATCTCAAATACGGGCAGGACTGGGCTTTCTACACGAATGAGCCATGTCAGCAATATCACTCACAAATTTTCCTTGCATGTGAATACTTGGCCAATAAAACTACTTACTTACTTAAATAAAAAACTGGTAAACAAAAATAAATGCCGGTAAACAGACATGGGGTAGACCCGATTTTCTGACACCATATAAAGAGCTGAAACTCACACAGGTTGAAACACAAGCATCTTTATTGTTCAGGTCATAATCTTGTACGCAGGTCATTACACGTTTAATGCTATGGACTACTGCCTACTTGCAGCACTGGGACAAGTCCTTACACTATGAATGTTATAATTAGGTGGGAGTTATATTACTAAGCATGCTAATTGGCTAACATGCAATAGCCAATCTACAGTGCATACATGAACAATATTAATTATTTTAAAAGGGGAAGAGTTAAAAAACACAAACAATTCCCAAATGCTTATTTTTCACATATTCATTACTTGTCCCCTAGGTTGTGTCAAGCCTCAGTTGGGAGGCTGTGAAATGAAGATCCATATACAGCAGGGCTACAGATATCCCAGATACATCCCCAGATAAAATTATCTACGAGTGGTATTGGTTGTTCGTATTAACATAAATGTTTTATTTGTTCCTATGGCTACTAGTCAACCAATAAATCCCCAAATTAATCTTGTGTGCTTGCTTTTAAATTTTAATCATGTAACTTTTCACAAAAACTTTGCTCTTAATTGGGTTTTATGCTGAATAACATTACACACTCCCATCATGTTGGCAACAAGAGACCATAAAGGGAGAAAATCCTTGACAATTCCTGCGACAGCAACAAGTATATTGTATTACTGGTATTCAACTTTAAATATGGCATCAATAAATTTTATATATATCGACATAAACTGGATTGCCACAATAAATAAAGTCACCAAATACTACGTATATATATTAACACTCTGATAATCTGGCAAACCTCTGGACTTTGTTACAGCAGGATTAATCCAGATATTCCAGACTATCAAATGTTGCTCCTATTAACGTGCCAAACGTGTTTATTTCACTTTTGTTAAAGTTATAAGGTAGTAAAATATTTTCTTAAGAGAAGTAAAGGGAAGAGGGATATTTACAAACAATCCAGACCCAGGCTTTGGATACAGCCCTCCACTGCTAGCTTGTTTTACGGTATTGTGTATTTTTAGTGTGATTATTAGTCATTTTGTTTAGCACAAAAAATGAATGAGGATTAAGAAACCATGACATTGAAAATATATTTAGTTATCTCCTATCATTAGAAAAAATAGAATTTTGAACATATTTGAATAAATTTCTGTTATTAAATGCATCACGTCATAAAATCAAGCAAAAGGAAGCTGTGATTGCAATTCTATTTTTGGAATGGTCCTTGATTTGCTTAAATCTCAAACAGTGCAGGTAGAGTTATTTATGTAAATACATTTATTGATACATCCAATGCCATTTTCATTAATAAATAGAAAATGGACTGAGAATATTAAAGGTAGACACAAAATGTGAGTTTAGTAACGCAAGGGGCAAGCAGCATCTTGGAGGAAGGAATGGGGTGACGTTTTGGGTTCATGAACCTTCTTCAAACTCTGATTTTAAACAACATTTGCAGTTCGTTTCTACATAAGATATTATGTTGGTAGACCACCAATTCTGTATAATATCATACTAAATCTAATTAAACTGTAACGACACAAAAAACAATGAGTATATCACAGTAAGCTTAATTTACTTCCTGGGCAAAGAAAATATCCAAGTACCAAGTTCTTTTAAATTTTTCCTTCAAATCTGCTATTTATCCTTTATTGTAACCAATGTAAAAAGAGCTTACTTGGAACAAGACTGAATAACATGCACATATTGTACTTCAACATAAGATCAGAGAAAATAATCTTGCCAAAATACACCTAACCCCTCCCCCCAGTATGAATTATCCTACTTGAAAGAATACAGACATACCGTTGAGACATCCAAAACTTGCGTATTGTCACACCATAGCTTTCTCCCCGCACAGTGCTTCCTGAAATGAAAATATTTTAATAAATTAATGAATAACATGGTTTTTTGTTGCATTCGGAAAGAAACAAGGGTGACAGAGGGCGCAAGAGTCAAGAGTGTTTTATTGTCATATGTCCTAGATTAGGGGTCGCAACCTTATTCTGCATAGGGGACGGGACATGTCTGTGAGCGGATGGCGGGCCACATCTATCACGTGTAAAAATGGATCCCGCCCCCAACTCGCCCCGGATTGCAGCATCAATATCACATGTTCACAGAAGTAACAAAAATGCTGTGAAAATCAGCGTTGATGTACCTCATGCATCTTGCATGTCTCTCCCGCTGAGTTCTCCAGCATTTTTTGTCTACCTCGATTCCCTCTCCAGCACCTGCAGTTCTTTTCTAAACTGTTCACAGAAAGGAGCGCGGCTGTGTCGGGCGGCTATGCGCAGGATGCGGTACAACCAGTGCTCTGCCGCGCTCGGAGATGGGGGCACTCGGCTGGCCAAAGATTACGGAAAAAAATCCGCATGCGCTGGATATTGGGTTAATGGGCCGCAATTCGGCCCCATGGCATAGGTTGCCAACCTCTGCCCTAGATAGAATGAAATTCTTACTCGCAGCAATACAATGGAACATAATAGCACTTCTGAAAAAGATGGAATAAAACACTTCAAATAAAAATAAGGATTACTACATTTCTAACTAACCTTTAAAGCAGGGATAGAACACCTGTGATCCTTGCGCTTTAATTAACCAGCCACGTTATTTCTTGATTAACCAACTGCAAAATACTGTATAGAAGTATGACAAAATAGGACATTTCCTGTGATACAAGAACATGAAGAGCATGTGGCTGTATTGTTCTTATGTATTGACAAAATACAAAAAAACATAACAAAGGAGTGCAATGTTTCCCCCCCAAAAAAATCAAAAGATCCAATACTCCAAAACAGTCAAAGATTACAGTACAACACAAAATCAAAATATCAACAAAGTAGCAGGGGGGGGGAGGGAGAGGATGGTGTTTCTGCATGCAGGAAAGATTGTTAAACAACAAGTAGGGAAATGTAGATGCATTGTAATCATACTACAGATTCCACTGGGAAGGTTACTACAAAGAAACTGCAATACTTGGAACACATCTCATCTGCCATGCCACATTTTAAACAAACGGCTCATCTCTTGTATTGTGATATATAGGTGCATGTGTTATAAAGAATCAACATTTAAGACCAAATTAAGATAGCTAATAAGGAAAACACTTGCGTCTGTGCTAGAAAATTAGGAAATAAATGCTGTGTACACTACAGAAACCAGCACTTACTATAACTTAAATATCCAATACATAAATCATGTTTTAAAAGTAACACAGAGAAATGCAAGCATCACCAAGCCTTCATTAACAACGACTGATCCTAAAATTAATTGATTTCCTTAAAAGCAGAAAATCCTCATTCCTTCTCCCCAAACATATAAAGTTTTTGAACTCATAATAGTGGTATTTCAGCATTTGCACCATGTTGTGAATTAGCGTGAAGAATTACAATGATTTCATACAAATCCTAACAGACAATTCAACTAAAAAAT
>CM069134.1:113434901-113567638 GCA_035221665.1 Okamejei kenojei
AAGAGATCATAGAGTGATAGTTTGCCTTATTATGTCCTCACAAATTCTAAAAACAAGAGGGGCTGCGTCTCGAGAAAGAAGGTGGACAGCGGCAGAGGGGAGGGAGGGGAGGGAGGACTGCTGCCATTTTGTGGAGGCGGCAGTGTAGATTGCACGCGGTACTTTTGTAACTATGTTTGCAGCCGGAAATGTGGCAGCGCTTTTGTGTATGACTAAGTGTATGCAAAACAAAGCATTTCAATGTATACCTAGGTACATGTGACAATATTAAGTGTCAAATCATTCATTTTGGATACTTCCAGTGGCCTTTGCCTTCTGCGCCTGTCCAAGTTCACTTCCATTTTTGGCCTCTCATTCCTGAGTTATTGAGGATGGCTTGACGGCGCAATGAAGGAACATCAAAAATCATTTAGCCTCTTGCCCTGAGAGCTAACAAAGGGCAAAAGAAGGCCAATTCAAAATTGCTGGGCACATTTACCGTTTTGAAGTGCAAAACCAGAAGAGGCTACACCACTTTCACAAGTGGGATCACCATCAACAATTAAACTAATAGACAATATGTGCAGGAGTAGGCCATTCGGCCACTTCGAGCCAAGACACCGCCATTTCAAGTGATCATGCTGATCATTCACAATCAGCACCCCTTTCCTGCTTTCTCCCATATCCCCTGACTCCGCTATCTTTAAGAGCCCTATCAAGCTCTCTTGGGAAAGTATCCATAGAACCCAGCTCCAGTGCCTCTGAGGCAGTAGAATTCCAGATCACAACACATGTGCGAAAAAGTTGTTTCCTCATCTCTGTTTTTATACTGCCTTACACATTATTCTTAAACTGTGGCTCTGGTTTTGGACTCCACAACATCGGGAGAATGTTTCCTGTCTAGCGTGTCCAAACCTTATTAATCTTATATGTTTCAATAAGATCCCCTCTCATCCTTTAATTTCCAGAGTTATAGAAGCCCAGCCGCTCCATTCTCTCAGTATGACAGTTACGCCATCCCGGGAATTAACATGTTGTGAACCTACACTGGCACTCGCTCAATAGCACGAATGTCCTTCCTCATATTTAGAGGGACCAAAACTGCAACAATACTCCAGGTTTGGTCTTCACTAGGGCCTCTGTACCAAAACTGCCGGGAAGGACTCTTTGCTCCTTACGAACTCCTCATTGTTACTGAGGCAGATGCCTTCGCTTTCTTCACAGCTGCAGTACCTGCATGCTTACTTTCATTGACTGATTAACAAGACCCCTTTCCTGTTGTACTTCCCCTTTTCCCAACTTGATTACCATTTATTAGATATTACTCTGCCTTCCTGTTTTTGCTATTCTCATAGTATTCTCCTCACAGATCACATGGCAACCAAACTTTGTGTCATCTGCAATTTTTTTTTTGGCCCAAAAAATTTTTTATTTTAACTTTAACTCCCACCATCTAAATCATTGATGTATATTGTAAATAGCTGCGGTCCCCTGCACCGAGTCTTGCAGGTACCCTAACTAGTCACTACTGCAAATTCTCATAGGGACCCGTTAATCTCTATCTCTTTGTTCCTGTATCCCAACCACCTTCTCTATCCATGTCAGCACTCATACCCCCCCCAATACATGTATGCCCTAATTGTACCCATATCTCCTAGTAGCACTTTTCAAATGCTTTCTGAAAGTCCAGGTACACTACACACTGGCTCTCCCTTGTCCATTTTCCCAGTTTTCATCCTCAAAAAAATTCCAGAAGATTAGTCAAGCATGATTTCCCCCTTGTAAACCCATGATGACTCAGACGATCCTGTTATTGATATTCAAATGTGCACTATTTCATCTTTTATGATTGACTCCAGCATCTTCCCCACCATTGATGTCAGGCTTATGGCTCTATATTTCCCCTGTTTTCTCTCTCCGCCTTTCTAAAAACTGGGTTAACATTAGCTACCTCCAATCACCATGAATGATCCTGAATTCTAGTGGAACATTGGAAAATGTTCACCAAATGGTCCACAAATTTCTAGAGCCATTCCTTAAGTACTCTGGATGCTGACCAGCAGGCCATAAGGGATTTATCAGATTACGCTCCCATCGTTACTCCAATCACCATTTCTGCCTAATGGTGATTTTCTTCTTTTCTCCATCACCCCAGGATCCTTTAGCCCACTAGTACATCAGGAAGATTGTTTAGTGCCCTCCTTATGTGAAGAGGATCCAAAGTACCTGTTCAAACTCATTCTGCCATTTCCTGTTCCACATTAAAAAAAAAATACCCTTTTCAGTCTTCAAGGGTTTCAACTTTGGTATTAACTATGTTCTTCCTCCTTCAAGACCTAATTCATGCTTTTACTATCCTTTCCTTTATATTCTTGACTAGCTTACCTTCGTAACCCTTGGTCCTCACCTATCACCCCACCAGACGGCAAATAACAAAACATAGTCCTCCGCCAGTTTCGCCACCTCCACGTGACCCTTCACTCGCCACATCTTCCCATCTCTTCCCGTCTGCCTTTCCGCAATGACCGCTCCTCCGCAACTCCCTTGTCAATTATTCCCTTCCTCACGCTTACCCCTTCCCGGGCACTTTCCCTTGCACACTTGCAAGAAATGCTTACATTGTTCCCTTTCAACTCCCCCCCCTCCACTCCTTTCAGGGACCCAAGCAGTCTTCCAGGTCCGACAGAGTTCACCTGAACCTCTTCCACCTCATCTAAGCATCGTGCTCCAGATGCCAGATGATCTATATCGGTGAGACCAAGCGAGGACTTGTACGAATCGTTTCGCCGAACACCTTCTGCTCGGTCCGCCAATAACCAAGAGGACCCTCCCCGGTGGACTCAGCACTTCAACTCCCCTCCACCATTCCGTATCCGACCTCTCGGCCCTGGGCCTCCTCACGTGCCAGATGAGTGTGTGCAAAGCTCCGCAAGTTGGAGGAACAGCACCACATATGCGCTTGGGGAGTCTGCTTCCTCTGGGCTTGAAAATTGAATTTTTCAATTCTGTTAACCTTGCTGTCTCCTCCCCTTCCCACCTCCTCCCTCAGCCCTCGGCCTGATTCCCTCTCTCTCTAATCTCCCTCCCACTGTAGTCGAACTAGCTCTCATTTTCACACACAAAACAGCTTACAAATGCTTGTTCCCTTTATCTTCGAACTATTTTGCTTCTTTCTTTATTCATTGTTCTTTATCTTCCACATCACCGTCTATATCTCTCGTTTTCCCTGATCCCAGACCAAGTCTGAAAAAGGGTCTCGAACATTATATCTTTTATATCCCCCCCCCCACCCGAAACGTCGCCCATCTCCTTCGCTCCTTAGATGCTGCTTGCAGCCCGCTGAGTTTCTCCAGGCCTTTCTGTGTTCCCTTACATTCGCGAACACATCTTTTCTCCCCGTATTTGCCTTCTTTGTTATATTCTGTTGCTCTTTAATCATTACTCAAGCCTCTTGCTTCCCACTCCATCTTTGCTATGTTGTAACTTCTCTTTTATTTTTATACTGTCCATGACTTCCCTTGTAGCCACGGTCGGCTCTTACTCCCCTTGGAAATCTTTATTCCTCTTCTGGACATTAATGATCTGCACCTTCGGTATTATTCCCAGAAATACTTGCAGTCATATGTATGTTCACACTGTATCCTGCTAGGGTATATTTCCGATAGATTACCGTTGACCAGATCTCCCTCATGGCTCCACCAGTCCCTCTTTGTTCCAACTGTAACATTGGACACTACGATTTACCCTTCTCCCTCTTAAATTGTAGATTAAAATTTACATATTGTGGTCACTACCTCCTAATGGTCTTTAATTCTCAAAGTTTCCCTTTTCAAATCCAGTTCAGTACACATAACACTAAATCCAGAATTGCTATATATAATGAGTGAAGGCATCATTGACCTTCTTGCTCATTCCATTAGAACCAGCAGATGATAACAGTCACACCACGTAGCTGCCATCTCCCTAATCTTGGAAACTCTGGAGGCTTGAAAAACCACCATCTTGGCTCCAACATCACACAATGGATGGAAAAAACAAAACTTTCAGGCAAGCTACGATCAGGAAGGAGGGTTTCTGGAAACTCTCCCAATACAGACATTATATTAACAATAACACGGACTTGTGATTCCTGCAACAACTGTGTGACTATAGAAAGTTGGGGATGGTCATGTTGCTGTTGTATAAGACATGGTGAGGCCAATTTAGAATAGTGTGTCTAGTTTTGGACACAATTATATAGGGAAAGTTGTTGACAAGCTGTTGTTGAAAGGGTACAGAGAAGATTTACAAGGACTTTGCCAGACTCCAGGATAAGGGAGGAATAGGTTCTAAGGTGAGGGGAGAAAGATTTAATAGGAATCTGGTGGGGTACTTTTTCACACAAAGAGTTGTAGATGTATGGAACGAACGCTGCAGAGGAGGTCATTGAGACCGGTGCTATCACAACATTTAAGACAATTTTAGTGAGATACTTGGGAAAGGACAGGTTTAGGGGGATATATGATACCTGCCAACTTGTGAGAATGAAAAATCGGATTCCTATTAGTCTGACGTCAGTGGAGGGCGGGGACACGTGACGTCAGTGGAGGGCGGGAAAAAAGTGCGTCAGTGCGGGGGGGGGGGGCAAGTGACGCCGATACGCCACCGTGGCGGGGCAAGGGGTCATGCGGCTGCGTGCTGACGTTAACACCCGTGCGTGCCCCCTTAGTGGCGCTTGGCGCGGTATGCGCTCTCTCGCTTGTTCTCCTCGCCGGCCGCCGCGCCATGGGTCGCATGGCACGCTTCCATACCAATTCCGGAATTCCATATTTTTTTCGGAATATGAGGAAAAAAAAATCGGAAATTCAGAATTGGGATGGAAAATAATCGGAAGAATTTTTTCCGCCCAAATCGGGAATGGTTGGCGGTTAGTATGGGATATGGGGCCAAAACCCAGGCATGTGGGACTAGTTGTAGAGGGGACATGTTGGACGGTAGTGGTTTTGAAGGACCGTATTCCACATAGTAAGGCTCTATGACTATTTATTTAATCAGTTAATTCTTGATATGTTTATGATTTCTCATCCAAATCAATTTAACCATCAAACATATGCCCCAAACTAACATAACACCCAACAACTTTGCCTCTAGAGTTCACTGACCTAAACAACATTTCTTGTCTTTCCTTATTCAATTGTGAAAAGGGAATAACGTGTGTTGTGTTATCAGATATATAACAATCCCACCAAATACTTAAAACGGGTTCAGATGCTTTAGCCTCATTCTTATACAGGCATAAAATAATCTGAAAAGATTTGCCTCAGGAATTTATGAAATAATTTTATTGAAATGCAAGGGCATCGGCTGTACTTCAGAATGTATTAATTAAATTAATTGGGATCTTACTTGCAGGAGGACAGAACCTTACCTGCGTTCAAACATTCTGAGAGAGTACAATTTGCGAGGTCATCTAGATCATCTCAGCAGTAGCACCACAGATTAGGGCTTACATGACTGCTGCAGTTATAACTCATGGTGGGTACAATCACAGGACAGTTTTCTTCATCATGCAGCACCACAGGTTCCATCCTGCTGCGCATCGCACACCCAGCTCTCAACACACGAAAGGTTGTTCTTGCATATGAAATTTACCAGGTTGGCAAAAGAAAAACAGTTCTTCTCATCCGATCCATTTGGACATATGATTTATTGGTAATGCAACGGTCAGCAGAGGGTAGCCACACACCACTGCGAGAACAGGGGAACTCGTCTTTTTGGCAGGAGCTGCAGTTTGCGTTCACTCTCGTCCGTTTGGACAGTTCAATAACCATCACAGCGCTGTTGCTCAAGTAAGCAGCCCCAATGCTCCTCCGCAAGGGATCTTCCCATGGAAGGAAAAAATCTTCAACTTGATAGGTGCATTCAAACATCTAGCTGCATATACTTCTGTCGGCATGGAAATGTACCAGCACTTGGCGCACAGAAGAAGGATGACTGTGATTGGTGTCGCGGAATCAAATGGCGTTAAGACACGAAGCAATTTGTGTGAATTTTCCTTCCAGACCATCCATATATTTGATATAATCCCATAGCCTATGCATCCAACTTTAATGGTCAAGTGATACGCAAAATGATTTTGCGTCGGTCTCAGTATCTATTACCATGTGCAATTGCTTCCATAGGTGGATAAATTGCAGGATATTTGGGAATTAAATGTGGCCATAAAGTTTCTCAACCATTCACCACAATTAGGGGCACACATCGATTTCAACTATCCAAATCGAAGACAGTCAATATTTCATCACATCTTAAGGGACTCAGGTAAACATGTCAAGCTGCTGTATATCGAGAAAGGCACTCGGTAAGATTGTCATCGGTTACAAGGATTAAGTGGGAAAATCAGTCTAGGGCAGCAACCTGCTCGCAAAATTCTTCATCAGAAATTGCTCTCCACCCACTCATCCATCGTGTGCAATTCCAGATTCTAGGATACATTTTCCATTGTTACAATGGAAGTGGGTCCAGTACGATTGCCTCAACCACCCTTCTGAAAAATAAATTAAATCACAAATATGTAAAAAGCAAGTAGTGGAGGATTAAGGGCCTGTCCACTTAGCGACTTCTACTGGCGACTGCGGCACCCATCATACGGTCGCCAAAATTTTAACATGTTGAAAATTCAGCGGCAACCAGAAAGACGCTACGACTCTTTGGAGACTCTCACGGCCCATCAGGTGACCCTGGGACATGTTGTGGGTAAACCTCTCACTTCCATATGAGACTTCTCACGACCAAACAGCCTATGGTCGTGAGAGGGTTTCCAAATAGTTGTTGCATCTTTCTGGTCGCCACTGAATGTTCAACATGTTGAAACTTTCGGAGACATATGACATGTGCCGGCAGTCACACTTAAGGGTCGCTTTAAAGGTC
The DNA here is from genome assembly GCA_035221665.1 of Okamejei kenojei. Taxonomy (NCBI): domain Eukaryota; kingdom Metazoa; phylum Chordata; class Chondrichthyes; order Rajiformes; family Rajidae; genus Okamejei; species Okamejei kenojei. The sequence goes on from CM069134.1 coordinate 113,441,790, forward strand.
GTTAAGTGGGACAGGCCCTTTAATTAGAAACCGCAACACAATATTTTTTCTTATTACAATTTCATGTATTTGTGAGAGGCAAAGAAGGGCTTATATTATTCCGTCTTTTCAGATGGACTTCCCCAAAACATTCTATAGCTTATGAACAATTTTGTATATATGTACTCATTGTTTTTTTATGGAATGCACCAAATACACAAAGTAAAGTTGATATGCCTAACAAGTTAATGAAAAATGCTGATGTTGCTTTTACAAATTTCCTCATTAAAACATATCGTAACTTCAACCATCAAAAAAGGCAATTTGTGCGTGGATCATACACATTCCCGAGGAAGGATGTGATATTTTAAGAGAGCAGTCAAGACATTAGGAACAAGTGCTGGAGTAAACTCAGCACTCAGGATAGAAAAGGATCCCGACCCGGAACATCACTATCTGTGGTGTTTCCAGAGATGCTGACCGAGTAAGAGGTACTCAGCACTTTGTGTCTTTTGTTGCAAATGGATTACCCAAAAATTTATTCAATTCTTTATTGGCAAAACCATCTCTATGACCAAGGGGAATATAACAACTAATGGGCCTGTCCGCCGACAATGCGACTCCATGCAGTGGAGCGTGACCAAACTGGAAGAGGGGGCCGTCGGATGGACGGGTGATCCCCGTACAGGTTCGGTCCCACCAGATGGCCTGCATGCGGCCTTGAGCACGACCAAACGGCAGCGGGGGCCGCTGCGTGAGGTCGGGTGAGTGCGCGACGTGGCGCGAAGTCCGCGGTAAGTTCACAAGGACAGAGAGGGGACACGGACAGCAACATTAGGTCATGGGACACGGAGCCACAATATAGAGGGTACATGGAGGCACACAGAGAGGGTCAAGGAGGGCACACAGAGAGAGGGCCAAGGAGGCACACATAGAGAGGCGTCACGGAGGCACACGAGAGGAGGGCCACGGAGGCACACAGAGAGAGGGCCACGGAGGCACACAGAGTGGTCTCGGAGGCCAAACAGATGAGAGGGCACGGAGGCACACAGAAGAGGGTCACGGAGGCAACAGAGAGGGTCACGGAGGCCACACATGAGAGAGGATCAACGGAGGCCATATAGAGAGGGTCACGGAGGCACCATATTGAGGTCACGGAGGCTCGACATGAGGGGTGCGTAATGCGTTTTTCGTGGCGGGCTGGGGCCGACAGCCTGGTTTTTGCCGTTTGGGGGTGTGGAATTTTTGAACGATGGTCAGTTTTTCGGAGCCCCCACGCGATTGTCGGGACCAGCTCCGCACAAACTCCATACGGCTCCTAGCGATCGGAAGTTGCACGGCGCCGCGAAGGCCGGATGGCTCAAGCACCACGTTGGGGTCGCGCTCACGCATGAGTCATCAACTGTGCGTGGGACAGGCCCTGCGGTTATTAAAAAATACTCGACAAAGATTAGACTTCAATTTCTAATAGCAGGTGCCTCTAACCTTGCTACAACATTTTGCTTTGTTGTGGGGGGCATTGACCACGGAGCTACTTATGGACATTGTGAATATTACTTATTATTGGCAGGCAAGACACTGTTCAGAACAGTGACTAGCTTTCTTCCACAACCTAGCAAGAAAAATGATGGAAGTTAATAGATGGCACATTGTGACACTTAGTCTTTCATCCCTGTTGGGATGCTCACAGTTACAATGCAAAGTACTGCTATTTTACATTGCAAGTACTTTTTAAATCTCAGTGATGGCAAAGCAGTAGGACAAAGTTTGTGCATTTTGTGGACCAATATGGGGTTTGATAATGGTATGCACATAGAAAATCTTAATGTTTGTGTGTATTTGTGAGCATTGAACATACCCCAACTTCAAAATTACTAAATGATCTGTTCATTAAATCTATTATGATGCATGTTAATCCCAATTAATGTGATGTACTCAATGACATTAAAAAGACACTGCAATAACCAGCAGATTAAGGAAGATTTCATTTAATACCACAGGGACTTGCATTTTCTGTAACGTGCGCAGCAAACTGAACGCAATACTCCAAATGCGTCTAACCAAAGTCCTATTAAAGCTGAATCATGACTCTTATAACGCTCAATGCCGACCTATGAAAGTAAAGCATACATATCATTTATTTGCCATTCATCGAGAAGAGGACAGAAAACAAGGGCAGAGGAAACTTCAAACCAAACTTCATAACTAATGTGCACACGGGGTTTTTGGACAGTGCTAGGACACTGACAGCTTATCAATACTTTCAGGTTTTATACAAGATAGACAATGAGATTATAAAATGTGAGCTTCTGGAAGAACCAGAGGGATTGTTACGCGTCTAAGGAGGGTGGGAAAAAGAAATAAAGGGTATGACCTCCAGCTGCCTACGTATCCATAAGACATTTAAATAGGAGACATGCAAGACGACCTAAAGTGATAGCACCACAGAGAACTTTGCCGAGTTGTATAGATGACAATGGTAAAATTAAAGCTAAAGGGAGATCCTGTATTCACATTTCAAAGACTACCAACGCTATACATTCCTATGACCATATAGACTGCTAAAGCCTTTTCAGATTACCTTCATCAGAATGGAACTCAATCCAGACATGGCCTTTAAGAGAAATTTACGGTGTGGAATAGAAGAACCACATATCGAGTTCCTTCAATGCTTTTATGAGTTCCTTATCGTTAGCCAGTCTGTACTACACCATAGCTGAGGGTCTGCACATCAATACCTGTAAGCTATGTTTAAAAATGCAATAGTTAACATTTTTTATGAAAATAAAATAACTGATTATGATAAACAAAATTTCACGTCAGAATTATGACTGTCAAATGATAGTTGAAGAGCTTTGAAGTGGTTCCATGGGTATTATTAGAAGCAGACGCCTGTTAACATTCCAAACTATTCACCCACAATTTGGGGTATAAATCAGATATCATTTATCTAATCTGTATTTATTTACTATTTATAGTAAAGGTTACAACACTGATTTATCAGCTACGTGTTTAGAGCCTTTCTGGATCTAACTTGTCGAACGGCAGTATTGGGCATTATTTTTAAAGCAGAGATTGACAGGTTGTTTATTAGCAAAGGGTCCTTCTATACATTTAAGTTTCCCTTTGGAATTTCCCTTTTTCCCCCTGTTATATTTGCTTTTGCAATCTTTAGTGCAGTGTTTCAAAATTTGCCCAATGGTTTTCCTCGATTCACTGAACTTTTTGCAAATAATTATAATATCGTTGCGTACATCTTATTATACCAATCTGCATAAGAAAATGGTCTCTGCCAATTTATGTATCAAATCCTTCATTCTGTATGCATCTACTACAACTCCATTAATTGTCCTTGTTTCAAGATATACCTCTAGCTTTCTGTTGCTTCCCCATTCATTTACCCTCTTATCTTAGCAGTAAATTGCTTCTAAGGCTTTGACATCCTTTATGTAACAAGCCCTCCAGAATAAGACCTCTAGAGCTAACCATTGATGTTAAATGTTTGATTGACTAAGCAGCTCTTGTTGGAAATGCTTATCTGGATGAGCAAGGCCAAGTGTGACATTTGCCAAGTAAGACAGAGTTCAAGATAGCTGGAAGGCAGGCCTTTGGCTTACTAAGTTTGCACTGATGTTCATAAATCCATTTACACTAATCCCATTTTTTTTCCTCACATTGAACTGATCCCATCTCAAGTCTGTATCCATTTACACCACATATACAGTGGGCATTTAACCTAATGACCCACTCATCTTTGACGTGGGAGGATGCAAGGAGCACAAAGAAGCGAACATGGTCCCTCATGTCAAGGTGGACTGGAAAAAAAATTCCAATGTACTGAACTAGGATTAGAATTGAACATGGTTGCTTGGTTGGCCTGCTATGAGAAGTGCCTTGGAAAATACAAAGAAGAATCACCTACAGCATCGGTCTTGTAATCCAAGGTGAATCTCAGAAACGCAATTGCAAAATAAGATAAGGTTAAATTGAACAAGTATGGTAATGTTCAGATTGAGTATTTGTCCAATTTCAACTTAAATTTATTACCTGCCAAAGACCTTCGTGCACTGACTACAAAGTCTTCAATCTATGTTCAAGTACGACTGGGCTGGTGCGTACACTGGTTAGGCCTGCTTTTGGTGAAGTGGATCTTTAGTTTTGTATTATGTGGGGGGTGGGGAAACATTTTTTATCTCTCTCATTGACGGAGAGTGCAACCTTTTCCGTATCGTATCTCTGTCTGCACTGCGGCCATAGATGTGGAGATGGCGGTCCCTTCGCTGGGGATCGACTTTGGGAGCTCCAACAGCGGAAGCCTGCGTACTTAACATCGTGGAGCTTGCGCTCCCTTTGTCAGGGATCGACTTCGGGCGCTCCAACCGCAGGAGCTTTCGATCGCCCGATTTCGGGAGCTTCGATCGCCCCCTTGCGGGGAGCTTCAAACCCCCAACGCGGGAGCTTCGATTGCCGGCTGCAGGGAGCTTTGATCGCCCAATGCGGATGGTTTGACTGCCCGACCGCAAGAGAAAAGGAGGGAAGAAGATAACACATTATTGCTTTCCATCACGGTGCGTTGTGGCGGGTGTTTATGTTAATTTTATGTTAGTTGTGGGTCTTGTTGCTTTTTTGATACGACTGTATTGCAAATCAAATTCCCATGTATGTTTTGACATTACTTGGCTAATAAATTAATTATTTAACCAATTCATTTTGATAATTGACAGCAAATTTTGATCAAGAGACTCTGCTAGGTTAGAACCTCCTCTTACCTAGTCGTCATTCATTGCTCACAGCTATTATTTCTAACATCTGCGTTGTGGGAAGTTAAGTGTTTTCTTTCCCCCCCAAGATTAGGAGATTGAAATATGTGATAATTGTAGCAAGCTGCCAAATACTGGCAACAAACACACTGTGGAATCCAAATATGCTCTCATATTAATTCTCACAACACACAGTGCATATATATGCACGGCATCTATCACTATGTTTTTAAATTTTTCAAGTTAACGTTTTAAAGTTATCTTTAAAGTTATTACAAAATAGCAGGTCCAAAATTCTAACAGGCTACTAAATATTCACACAAATAAAACACATATTAATCTCATTGGATTTAATGTACCTGATGGTGACGACTTCCTCCCGGTTGCCTTGGATCGTACCAACTGCAATTATACTAGTTGGATAGTTGAAAAGGCCAGCCTGGACTTGTTATGATTCCATTGGGCCTTCAGCTGTTCTGGTACACCTCCACAAGCTACGAAAAAGTCATGTTAGATAATTAAACATGGCTAACACATTTTCTGAATAAAAACATAACTGAAACACACAAAAGACTGCAGATTATTTTTTGCAAAAACACCAATATAGATAGGGTAGATAGATAGTCAGCACTTTTTCCCAGGATAGAAATGTCACAATGACTAGAGACATTGGTTTAAAGGTAACAAGGGCAATGTTTAAAGGAGGGGATGTGCAGAGCAAGTTTATTTTTAAATCTATATTCAGAGAGTGTTGGGTGCATGGAATGTGATGCAAGGGCTAGTGGTGGCATTTGAAAGGTTTTTAGAAAGGCACATGGATTATGCAGGGTATTGGAGATAGAGATCATGTGCAGGACAGATCAGACTGGTTTACCTTGGCATTATGTTAATCACAGGTATTATGGGCAAACGTTCTGTTTCCTGTGCTGTTCTATGTTAATGTGGCAAACCGTTTTCACTCAGGAGGGTAATAAGTCTTTGGAAGTCGCTCCTCAGGTGGCAGTGGTTATTTTTTTAATCGGACAGCTACAAACTTATATCTGAATGGCAGAGCCGGCTATGGGGCCAAGGGTTACTTGTATCCCTAATTCATACGTTTGCATGAATAACATTTAACAAAAGTGGACTGGAAGCACCATATAAAGGTCAAAATATTGGGCAGAAGAGATAGTGTGTGTGATGGCTCAGAACAAATAAATAACCATTTACAGAACTCATTATTTTATGTCAGCTTGGATATAGTGAGAAACCATAAGCAAAATAAAAGAAGGAAGTTTGTATGACTGATTATGGTGGAGTCGAGTGTAGGGATGAGAGAGAAAGTGTATAACATTCATCTCTAATGTAGAATAGACCAAAGTTTACACGTGCAGAGATTTTCCTACACTCTGAAAGAACAGCTAGATGATAACACAGAGCAACAGACATACTCAAGGCCTTGGTGCTTTACAGAAATGCAAAAGAATTTAAATTTGACACACTGTGACCTAGCAACAAAGAACATTGAAAGATACTGTACATAAGGAAAGTGGAGTATGAGTACGAGTGCTGGAGTAACTCAAGCCGGTCAGGCGCCAATATATTTCCGTATATAAGGACATGTTTTGGATTGGGACCTTCTTCAGACCAACTGTGAAGGGTACCGAGAAGAAGAAAGTTGAAAAGGAGCGGGACAAAGACTGGCTAGTGATAGGTGAATGCAGGTGATGATGCAGGTTTGATCGTCAGATGGGTAGACAAAGGCCAGTGATGAAAAGACGACAAAAGCCTAAGATAGCGAGAGGAGTGCGAGTGGAGTGAAATGCAAATGAAGCCAGGAGAAAGTGATGTAGGTGGAAAGAATCGGGGTGGGGGGGGGGGGGGGGGGGGGGGGGGTAGGGTTGGGGGAGCGTGGCATGGATAGTGGGAGAAATTATTGTCAATTCAAGTGGCACATTTGGAAAAGGGGTTTGGGGGTGGTGGGGGGGGGGGGGGGGAGACTACAATAGTGCTGTTCCTCTACTTTGTATGTGGCCTCACACATACAAAATAGAGGCGTACTTCTCATATTGGAGGAGGCCCAGGACAGAAAAGATTGGTTTTGGATGGGAAGGGGGGGTAAGCACCCAGGAGATCCAGGCAGGACTTGGCATGATCGAGCAGTGTTCGGCAAATGATCGTCCAATCCAGGATTGGTCTCATCAATGTAAAAGGAGCACATCGGAAGCACCAATTATAGATAATGTTAGGAGGTACAGGTGAAACTCTGTCTATCTGGAAGGGCTTCTGCTGGGGTTGCTGGATGGATTGTGAAGGGAAAGAGTTAGGGAGCATGTTATGTCTCCTGTGGGTGAAGGGGGAGGTTGTGTTTTGTTTAGTTTAAAGATACAGCATGGAATCCAGCCCTTCGGCTCACCAAGTACCATGCTGACATTGATCAATGTTCTATGTTATCCCACTTTTTCATCCACTCCCTACTCACACAGGGGCAATTTACATGGCCAATTAATCTGCAAATTCACTTCTTGGGGATGTAGGTTGCCTTCCTCCTATATCCCTTCCTCTGACTTCACATTTCACTCCTCTTCTTTCCTCCGGCTTCCATCCATCATTCGTCATTTCAAACTCCCCTCATCTGATATCCACCTATCACTTGCCAGACTTTGGCTCATCCCCATCTTTTTTTCACTTTCTCCCTACCATTAAATTTAGATTGAAGGAGGATCGTGACCCAAAACATCATCTTTCCATATCCTCCAGAGATGCCACCTACAACACTGAGTTATTCAGCACTTTGTGTAGCCGTGCATTTTTTGCAAACCAACATCTGCAGTACCTTGTGTCTACATGAGTGGATGAGTTCAGCTTAGTACATGAAGGAGTCATTCATTTTTGATGCTGTATATAGAAGAGCTGGAGATAACGATAACTAGTGCAAACTGTCTGAAGGCAACAATGGACACAGATGAGGATATCAGTTGCAATAATGTTGAAGTAACAGCAGAGGGCAGCACATCTGAAGAGGTCGAAGATGGAAACGATGGAATGGAATGAATAAATAAAGGATTCAAATTTTGACTTGACAGAACTAAATCAAGTTGCAAGGAGTTTACTTCAGCACAAGATAGTAATCTAATATGCATTATATTTGTATTGGTTACCAGAGACCCTGTACTAGGTCTGTCCATTGCACACTTAAAAGTAATTTCTTCTGATTTAAGACTGGATGTCAGTCAATCAGTTTGATAGCAGAGGAGGTAATTGAAAATTAATTATTCTATAAGTGCAGATATATTCTACATGACAGCAGCAGCACATTTTATTTAGTTTGGTCATAATTATAATACTACAATTAGCTCTTATTGAAACTATCCAATTATTTGGTGGTTATTTATATAGTGTCTTGCAGAAGAAGTTCCAGATATTGACTTGATGACAATATGTAGTTAATGAGGATTATGTATGATTGGATTGAGCAATTTACAGCTGACAGCATTCCCATGTACCATACTTTGTACCACTTAGTTAGGAGCAGGCAGCCCAAATATAAAGAATGGTGTTATCATATTCATGCACAAATTCAAGAAAGATCACAATGCACACAAACTCTTATTTTGAAACCAAAATAAGAGAACATTAGACCTATAGTGTCATGAAACTGTAACAAATGTTTGTGTTTTTACCAAACATCAGTGATGTGATTGTGAGTGGTAGAGAGTGCAAGCACTGTTGATGGTAATATTGCAACTCCAGAACCAGGGTCCACAGTCATAGAATTAAGACTGAGGTGAGAAAAAAATGTTTTCACCAGAGAGTTTGTGAATTTATGGAATTCCCTGCCACAGAGGGCAGTGGAGGCCAAGTCACTGAATGGATTTAAGAGAGAGTTAGATAGAGCTCTAGGGGCTAGTGGAGGGCATAGAACATAGAAAATAGGTGCAGGAGTAGGCCATTTGGCCTTTGAGCTGCACCGCCATTCAATATCATCACGGCTAATTCATCCAACTCAGTATCCTGTGCCTGTCTTCTCTCCTTACCCCTTGATCCTTTAGCCACAGGGGCCACATCTAACATCTTAAATATAGCCAATGAATTGGCCTCAACTACCTTCTGTGGCAGAGAATTCCACAGATTCACCACTCTCTGTGTGAAAAAATGGTTTTCTCATCTCGGTCCTAAAATGACTTCCCCCCAACGAATCTTTATTGATTATGGTTTTTTATAATTGGAAAAAAATTAATATTAAAATTTTGGAAAGGCCCTACATCCCCAACAATCAAAATGTGGAACACAGAAAATTGTCGGAGACACTTCATCTGGAGAGTTGAGGCTTGTCTTGAAGGTTAGATCTCTTCAGAGAGATATGGTTTCTCATATATTGAATATTTTACAGGGTCATTTAATGGCTCGGTACGAGGACTTGACTGAGGCCTGAATATTAGAGTGGATGAAGAAATATATATAATAAAATCATGCCTATATCTCCAATGACGGATTAATGATTAACACTCCATTCGCTTTCATATTTTATATATTTTCTCTTACTATCTTTTCTTACTTTAAAAAAAAATTAGAAAAGGTTATAGAAACATATAGTCCCTAAATTTTAATATTAATAATAATATTAATATTATTAATATCTTGAAAGTATTATTAATATCATGTATTTTCAATTATGTAAAAACAATGTAATTTCTTTTTAATACGTTTCTATAATAATAAAAATGCTTATCAAAAAAAAAAGAAAAAATGTTTTTTCATCGCGGTCCTAAAATACTTCCCCATTATCCTTAAACTGTGACTCTTGTTCTGGATTTCCCAACATCGGGGAACAATCTTCCTGCATCTAGCCTGCCTAACCCTTAAGAATTTTGTAAGTTTCTATAAGATCACCCCACACTCAATCTTCTAAATTCTAGCGGTACAAGCCGAGTCTATCCAGTCTTTCTTCATATGAAAAGTCCTACACTCCCAGAATCAGTCTGGTGAACCTTCACTGTACTCCCTCTATGGCAAGAATGTATTTCTCAGATTAGGAGACCAAAACTGTACGCAATGCTCCAGGTGTGGTCTCACCAAGACCCTGTAATAACTGCAGTAGAACCTCCCTGCTCATATGACTCAAATCCTTTTGCTATGAATGCCAACATACCATTCTCTTTCTTCACTGCCTGCTGCACCTGCATGGGCCTACTTTCAATGATGGTGTACCATGAACACACAGGGTCTCGTTGCATATCTCCCTTTTCCTAATCGGTCACCATTCAGATAATAGTCTTACTTTCCTGTTTTTGCCACCAAAGTGGATAACCTCACATTTATCCACATTATACTGCATCTGCCATGCATTTGCCCACTCACCCAACCTATCCAAGTCACCTTCCATCCTCCGAGCATCCTCCTCACAGTTAACACTGCCCCCAGCTTCATGTCATCTGCAAACCTGGAGATGTTGCATTCAATTCCCTCGTCCAGATCATTAATTATATTGTAAATAGCTGGGGTCCAAGGGATATGTGGATGAAGGCAGGCACGGGTTATTGATAGGGGACGATCAGCCATGATCACAATGAATGGTGGTGCTGGCTCGAGGTTGGGATTGGGTCCCGTTGTCAGTCTGGAGAGAAGCTGGAATTCAAGTGCAGAGAAACAGATCCTGAGCTTTTGGACAATACATCTCTGAGGAGATGGGGCAGAAAGTCATTTCAAACCAGTTTGAGTACGTGTCTACTAGCACAAGATAATGCTTCCCGTGCCAGTCAAAGATATTGGCAGCACCGATGGCCATGGCAGAGAGGGAGCTGGTTGAGACAGCAGGGGTTCTTTTTGCTGGTGCAGTGCCTGGTTGTTACAGATGTGCATGATTCTGTCTTCTCCCGAATGTACTTGGTCATTCAGGCCAGTTAGATCATTTATTTTGCACGCTGTAAGGTAGGCCTCCACGCCCGGGTGACCACCGTGGATTTCCTCATACTACTCGTTTCGCAGGGATGAGGGAATTACCATCTTGTGACCTTTGACAATCACTCCATCCTGTAGTACCTGTCCGTCCACACACCAGGAAGTAGGGTCGTAATTCAAACAGGAGTGTTGGACAGTTTGTTTGGCCACCCGCCTTTGATGATGGAAGTTAGCAGTTTGGAGGTTTTATCTGCAGCGGTGTGTTCGGTGTGACGGCGCAAGCGGTCGATGGGAACAAAGACTTTCAGGACGGAGAATTCATCCTGTTCGAACGGGTGTTGTTCGCTGGTGGTGGTGCGTGGAGCTCTAGATAGAGTGTCTGCAATGTGCATGTCTTAACCTTTTTTGTAGGACTATGCGAGTCGAACGTTGTAGCTGCATCCTCATGTGCTGGAGCCTGGCTGGGCAGCATGGATGGCTTGCTCAGGATGGTGACAAGTGGTTGATGATCAGTCTCCACCGTGAAGGTTTTGCCAAAAATAAAGTCGCTGAATTTAGAAAGGCGAAACCACGGCAAGCAGTTCCTTCTCTATCTGTGCGTACGTTGGTTCAGTATCTGTTAGGATGCACGGTGCGTTAGGACACGGGCATAACGTCGCCTAGTCCGTATTGGGATGCATCGCAGGTGATTGTGACAGGTAGATTGATGTTAAAATATGCCAGAGTTGGTGCACTGGCGAGCTGTAATTTCAGTCTCGAAAGCTCGTTGATGAGCCGGTTACCAGGACCAAGTGTTGTCCTTGTGGGTCAATTGCATAGTAGGGCTGACAGTTCGCTGAGATTGGGGATGAATTTGCCAAGTAGTTGACCATACTAAAAATCATTGTAGGCTGGTGACATTGGTTGGTACTGGCAGCTCGTTTGATCGCTGCAGTCTTGAACGGGTCAGGCTTTAACCCGTTGCTGGTGAACACGTGACCGACGTAAGTGACTTCTGAAACTCTGAACTTGCATTTCAGAGGGTTGAGTTTTAAATTCATGTCTCTGGCACGGTCCAACACCCTTCGTAGGTTGGCATTGTGTTCGGTTGTGTCTCGGCCATATATACTAGGATGTCGTCAACAATGATAGTGCAAGGATATTCTGCGAACAGCTGTTCCATTGCGCGCTGGAAGGCTTCGCTGGCAGAGTTGATACCAAAAGGCATTCTTAGAAATCGGTAGCGGCCGAACGGAGTTTAGTGGCGGGGGGGAAAGTTGTTAGTGCGGATGACGCACGGTCTAACGGGATTTGCTAAAAGGAACAAAAGGTTCATGGCCTCCGGTCCCACTAAATTCAACAATAGCGAAGCTTTCAAATCATCTGGATCATTTCGGGGAACGGAACGATGCGGATATAATGAGAGTAGTCCTTCTCAAACATTCGCCCATCACTCGGCAATATCGAATCAAATACGAGCGGACTGGGCTTTCTACACGAATGAGCCATGTCAGCAAAATCACTCACAAATTCCTTGCATGTGAATACTTGGCAATAAACCTACTTACTTACTTAAATAAAAAACTGGTAAACAAAATAAATTGCGGTAAACAGACATGGGGTAGACCCGATTTTCTGACACCATATAAAAGAGCTGAAACTCACACAGGTTGAAACACAAGCATCTTTATTGTTAGGTCATAATCTTGTACGCAGGTCATTTACACGTTAATGTGCTACTGCTACTGGCAGGCAGTGGGCAAGTCCTTACACTATGAATGTTATAATTAGGTGGAGTTATAATAAGCATGCTAATTGGCTAACATGCAATAGCCAATCTACAGTGCATACATGAACAATATTAATTATTTTAAAAGGGGAAGAGTTAAAAAACACAAACAATTCCCAAATGCTTATTTTTCACATATTCATTACTTGTCCCCTAGGTTGTTGTGTCAAGCCTCAGTTGGGAGGCTGTGAAATGAAGATGTCATACAGCAGGGCTACAGATATCCCAGATACATCCCCAGATAAAATTATCTACGAGTGGTATTGGTGTATAACATAATGTTTTATTTGTTCCTATGGCTACTAGTCAACCAATAAAATCCCCAAAATTAATCTTGTGTGCTTGCTTTTAAATTTTAATCATGTAACTTTTCACAAAAATTTGCTCTTAATTGGGTTTTTTATGCTGAATAACATTACACACTCCATCATGTTGGCAACAAGAGACCATTAAAGGGAGAAAATCTTGACAATTCCTGCGACAGCAACAAGTATATTGTATTATGGTATTCAACTTTAAAATATGGCATCAATAAATTTTTATATATATCGACATAAACTGGATTGCCACATAAATAAAGTCACCAAATACTACGTATATATATTAACACTCTGATAATCTGGCAAACCTCTGGACTTTGTTACAGCAGGATTAACGTATTCCAGACTATCAAATGTTGCTCTATTAACGTGCCAAACGTGTTTATTTCACTTTTGTTAAAGTTATAAGGTAGTAAATATTTTCTTAAGAGAAGTAAAGGGAAGAGGGATAGTTTACAAAAATCCAGACCCCAGGCTTTGGATACAGCCCTCCACTGCTAGTTTTACGGTATTGTGTATTTTTAGTGTGATTATTTAGTCATTTTGTTTAGCACAAAAAATGAATGAGGATTAAGAAACCATGACATTGAAAATACTAGTTAGTTATCCTCCTACTCATTAGAAAAAATAGAATTTTGAAACATATTTGAATAAATTTACTGATATTAAATGCATCAACGTCATACAAATCAAGCAAACAGGAAGCTGTGATTGCAATTCTATTTTTGAATGGTCCTTATTTGCATAAATCTCAACAGTGCAGGTAGAGTATTTAAGTAAATACATTTATTGATACATCCAATGCATTTTCATTAATAAATAGAACCATGGACTGAGAATATTAAAGGTAGACACAAAATGCTGGAGTAACTCAACGGGGCAAGCAGCATCTCTGGAGGGAAGGAATGGGTGACGTTTTGGGTCATGACCCTTCTTCAAACTCTGATTTAAACCAACATTTGCAGTTCTTTCCTACACTAAGAATATTATGTTGGTAGACCACCAAATCTGTATCAATCTCATACTAATCTAATAAACTGTAAAGACACAAAAACAATGTGTATCACATGTATGCTTAATTTACTCCTGTGCCAAGAAAATATCCAAGTACCAATTCTTTTAATTTTCTTTCAAATCTGCTATTTATCCTTTATTATAACCAATGTAAAAAGAGCTTACTTGGAACAAGACTGAATAACATGGCACATATTGTACTTCAACCATATGATCAGAGAAAAACTAATCTTGCCAAAATTTACACCTATCCCCCTCCCAGGATGAATTATCCTACTTGAAAGAATACAGGACCATACGGTTGAGACATCCAAAACTTGCGTATTTGTCACACCATAGCTTTCTCCCAGAACAGTGCTTCCTGAAATGAAAATATTTAATAAATTAATGAATAACCATGGTTTTTGGTTGCATTCGGCAAAGAAACAATTTTGCAGAGTTCTCAAGAGTCAAGAGTGTTTTATTGTCATATGTCCTAGATCAGGGGTCGGCAACCTTATTCTGCATAGGGGCTGGGACACATGTCTGTGAGCGGATGGCGGGCCACATCTATCACGTGTACACATGGATCCCGCCCCCATCTCGCCCCGGATGGCAGGCATCAAATCACATGTTCACAGAAGGTAGACAAAAATGCTGGTAAAACTCAGCGGGTGAGGTGGCCTCATGCAATCTTTGCATGTCTCACCCGCTGAGTTCCTCCAGCATTTTTGTCTACCTTCGATTCCTCCAGCACCTGCAGTTCTTTCTTAAACGTGTTCACAGAAGGTGCGCGGCTGTGTCGGCGGCTATGCGCAGGATGCGGTACAACCAGTGCTCTGCCGCGCTCGGGGAGGTGGGGGCACTCGGCGGGCCAAATGATTACGGGAAAAAAAAATCCGCATGCGGCCGGATGATTTGGGGTTATGGGCCGCATTCGGCCCCTGGGCCATAGGTTGCAACCTCTGCCCTAGATAGAATGAAAAATTCTTACTCGCAGCAATACAATGGAACAGAATAGCACTTTCTGAAAAAAGTTGAAATTAAACACCTTCAAATAAAAAATAAGGATTAGCTACATTTCTAACTACCTTTAAGCAGGGAAAAGAACAACTGTGATCCTTGCTGATTTAATTACCAGCCACATTTATTTTCATCGATTAACAAACTGCAAAATACTGTATTGAGTATGACAAAATAGGACATTTCCTGTTTACAAGAAGCATGATGAGCATGTGGCTGTAATGTTCTTATGTTTTGACAAAATAGCAAAAAAACATAACATAGGAGTGGCAATGTTTCCCCCCAAAAAGATCAAAAGATCCAAATTATCAGAAACAAACAATTAAGTTACAGTACAACACAAAAATCAAAATATATCATACAAAGGGTACAAAATATTTGTTAAATGTTAAACAAAAATAGAATTTTGTTCTATTAATTTACTACAGATTCCTCTGGGAAGGTTACTGCAAAGACAACTGCAATACTTGGAACACATTCACATCTGGCCATGCACATTTTGAACAAACTGCTCTATACTCTTGTATTGTGATATATAGGTTGCATGTGTTATAAAGAATGAACATTTTTAAGACCAAATGTAAGATAGCTAATAATGGAAACACTGCGTCTGTGCTAGAACTTAGGAAATTAATGCTGTGTACACTACAGAAACAGCACCTTAAATATCCTATACGTAAATCATGGTTAAAAGTAACAGAGAATGCAAGCATCACCAAAGCTTCTTTAACAAACGAGCTGATCCTTAATTAATTGATTTCCTTAAAAGCAGAAAATCCTCATTCTCTTCTCCCCCAAACATATAAAAAGTTTTGAACTCGATAATAGGTGGTATTTCAGCATTTGCACATGTGGTGAATTAGCGTGAAGAATTACTATGATTCATACATAATTCCTAACAGACAAGTCAACTTAAAATCATGGATTTGATGCACTCCACATGAACTTTCAATATTAAGGAAGTTTTATAAAGCTACTTTCTTTCTCACTACAGGCGTACAGGAGACAAATAACTTTGGTGTATTTCCATTTATATCATTTCTAGCTGCAAGTTACCTGCTTTGCCATTCACTTGGATTCTGCATTACATTGAGGAGGTGCTCATTCATAAAAAAAATTGATGAAATGGCTTTATTTATGAAATGAATTTAGGACAATTGCAAAGCAGAATTTATATCAGTAATATGTTACAAGTCTATGGAAACATTCATTACAGTAAATAGATGCTCCCATGTTTAACAAGATCAGATACAAATTAACATTGTTCAATATTACAAAAGCTAGGATTCAATAAGAGGCTGAATCAAGTTGGCAGTGGGAGGTGGTTCTGGACACCACAAATGCACAGCCACCTGTACATGGGTATTTACGAAACTTGCACTGCCCCACAACATGGTGGGTGACTCAGTGGGGGCTACAGGAGCGTAGCTGTCTAACAACTCCAGCAGCCTGGGTTCCAGCAGCCACCTCCAGTGCTGTCAATGTGGAGCTTGCATATTTTCCCTTTGCATAGAAAACATAAACATAGAAAATAGGTGCAGTAGGCCATTCGATCATGGCTGATCATCCAACTCAGTATCCTGTACCTGCCTTCTCTCCATACCCCCTGATCCCCTTAGCCACAAGGGCCACATCTAACTCCCTCTTAAATATAGCCAATGAACTGGCCTCAACTACCTTCTGTGGCAGAGAATTCCAGTGACTCACCACTCTCTGTGTGAAAAATGTTTTCCTCATCTCGGTCCTAAAGGAATTCCCCCTTATCCTTTAGACTGTGACCCCTTGTTTTTTTTCTGGACCTCCCAAATCGGGAACAATCTTCTGCATCTAGCCTATCCAACCCCTTAAGAATTTTGTAAGCTTTGTCTTTAACCTCATGGGTTTCATCTGGGTGCTCAAGTTTGCTCCAAAGATGAACTGCTAGATTAACTGGCTACTTTAAATAACCTCTCATATAGGTGGCCTTGAAGAGAATCTGGAGGTGCAGGGCCAGGATGGGGAAGAAAGGCCGAGTAAGATGTGCACGAAATGGTGTTAGCAGGAAATGAGGGGAAGAATGGGATTGATCCGAGAAGCAGTATGGGTCAAAGGATCCATTTGAAATGTAAAAATGTGACAAAATATACCCAAGCCTGTCAAGTGCAATCTGAGTGCTAGTTGCAATGGAAATGCTGGGTAATCCACTTCCGCAATTCCTATACCAGTCCAATCTGGTTGAAGGATTAGCAGGGCTCAATGGTCCCATTATGATGCTTCCAGAAAGCTAGAGGTGGAGGTAAGGGTTGAGAGAGGAAGGGGCATTGCAAAATTGATTAGTGAGAACATCACAGCACTATTTAGAGAGGATATTCTGGAGGGGAACATTCAACGACAATTCAACTACTTGGACAGAACTTAATAATAGGAAAGAGGTGATTACTTTGATTGGTTACATTATAGGCCCACAAATAGTCAGTAGAAAAAAAACAAAACGCATAAGGACTATCTCACAATTTGGTGATCTTATCACTAGCTTGTTGCCCAAATTTGACCGGGTCCTTGATTCTTGGTGACTTTAAAACATTCATGTCTGCTGTCCCACAAAGCCTCTTGTGAGTGAATTTATGAACCTGATTGAGTCTTTCAATCTGACTCTACTCACCACTGGACCCACGCACAAGTTGGCCATACACTATAGACTAGTGCTTTCGTCAGTCTCCCAATTTGTAATACAAAAATTATTGATGCCTGGCGGGAGTTCATAGTGCAATTATATTCGATGCATCTATGCCTTTCTCTCCCTCAAAATCCCATCTCCCTGCTTGCTGCTCCCACTACATAAACTCCACGACTGCCAGTAAGTTTTTTTACTCGGCCCCTCGGACTCAATCAAAATGATAGAGGGCAGCCTTGGAAAGCACTTTACCCCATTCCTCAAACCTCCACGTCAGAACCTTGGCGCGATATTTGACTCGGCATTGAAATTTGACAAACAAGTCAATGCCGTGGTAAAAGCTAGCTTGTTCCAGCTTCGGATGATAGCCAAAATAAAACAATTCCTCCAGTTAGATGACCTCAAAAAGATCATCCACACATTTATCTCCTCCCGCCTCGATGACTGCAACTCCCTTTACACTGTTATCACCCAATCTTCCCTGTCCCGCCTGCAACTGGTCCAAACGCTGTAGCGAGACTCCTGACGGGCACCCGAAAAAGGGACCACATCACCCCGATTCTGGCCTCTCTCCTCTGGCTCCATGTGCGGTTTCCGAAATAAAATTTCAAGATCCTTGTGTTTATGTCTACAAAGCCCTTAACGGGCTTGCCCCCACCTACATCAAAAGTCTGCTTACCCACCACACCACCTCCAGGTCCCTCAGATCGGCCGACTTGGGGTTACTGAACATCCCGCAGTCTAGGCATAAGCTCAGGGGCGACCGTTGCCTTTGCGGTTGCAGCTCCTAGACTGTGGAACAGCATCCCTCTTCCCATCAGAACTGCCCTCTCCACTGCCTCCTTTAAGTCGAGACTTAAAAACTCATCTTTACTCTCAAGCCTTTCTTGATGTCCTCTAAGGGAGGGCTATATGTATGTATTTATGTATCTTAGTACTTAATTTATGAACCAATGTTGTATAACATTAGCCACCTCCACCAATGTAAAGCAACTTTGGCCAACGAGAGTTGTTTTTTAAATGTGCTATAGAAATAAAAGTGACTTGACTTGACTAGAAATTAGAGCAAAGATATTGAACATTTGGAGATATGTTTAGCAATAATAGGGTTGTAATAGTCGAGATTAGAGCAGAGACCATAATTCTATTAGTTTAATACAGGATTGTAAATTCTATTAGTTTAATACAGGACTGTAAATAATGGCGCTGTAAATTACAAATCCAAAATTGGGGCAATGCTATTTTGACGCCATTGGGCAAATTTTTCAAAGGATATTGGGAAAGGTTTGTGACCCGGCAAAGGGATGTCTGACAAGTGGGAGCCATTCAAAAGCGAGTTAGGGAAAGTTCACTGCCAGCATGTTTTTGTGAAAGATGAGGCTGGCAAAATTAGGGAACCCTGGTTGACAAGGGATATTGAGGGTACACAAAAGGCTGGAGAAATCAGCGGGTGCAGCAGCATCTAAGGAGCGAGGAGATAGTCGACGTTTCGGGTCGAGACCCTTCTTCAGACTGGTCAGGGATCAGGGAAATGAGAGATATAGACAGTGATGTGGAGAGATAAAGAACAATGAATGAAAGAAAGATGCAAAAAAGTATCGTGATAAAGGGAACAAGCCATTGTAAGCTGTTTGTGGTGTGAAAATTAGAAGCTAGTGCGCTAGGGTGGGGGAGGGAGATAGAGAGAGAGGGAATGCCAGGGCCCGAGGGCTGAGGGAGAGGTGGGAAGGGGAGGAGACAGCAAGGGTTAACAGAATTGAGAAAATTTAAATGTTCAAGCCGAGGATGCACACTCCCAAGCGGATATGTGGTGCGGTTCTTCCAACTTGCGGAGTTGCTCACACTGGCCGTGGAGGAGGCCCAGGACCGAGAGGTCGGATACGGAATGGGAGGGGGAGTTGAGTGCTGAGCCACGGGAGGTCGGCTTGGGTTATTGCGGACCCCTGAGCGGAGGTGTTCGGCGAAACGATCGTCAAGCCTCCGCTTGGTCTCACCAATATAGATCATCTGGCATCTGGAGCAGCGGATGCAGTAGATGAGGTTGGAGGAGGTGCAGGTGAACCTCTATCGGACTTGAAATTTCTGCTTGGGTCCCTGAAAGGAGTGGAGGGGGAGGTGAAGGGACAAGTGTAGCATTTCTTGCAGTTGCAAGGGAAAATTGTGCCCGGGGAAGGGGTTTAGAGCGGGAGGGAAGGGGAAGAATTGACAGGGGCAGTTGCGGGGGAGCGATCTTTGCGGAAGGCAGACAGGGGGGAGAGATGGGAAGATGTGGCGTGAGTGGAGGGGTCAGTTGGAGGTGGCGAAACTGGCGGAGGACTATGTGTTGTATTTGCCGGCTGGTGGGGTGACAAAGGTGAGGACCAGGGGGACTCTGCCCTGTTTGCGAATGGGGGAATTGGAAGAGAGGGCAGTGTTGCGGGGTATGGAGGTGCGAGCCTCATCTATAGTGGGGGAGGGGAATCCCCGTTCTCTGAAGAATGAGGCCATTTGTGATGACCTGGTGTGGAACACCTCATCCTGGGAGCAGGGTGGGAGGACGAGTAGTCCAGGTAGCTGTGGGAGTCAGTTGGTTTGTAGTGGATGTCGGTCAGGAGTGTATCACCTGCAATAGAGATGGTGTGGTCTGGCCAAGATAAAGGAGGCATGTACAGACAGCTGGGTTCAAATAAATCATTGGAGGAGCATCATGGGACATAGGAGTATACTTGTAAAGGAAATTAGAAGCAAAAAGATGACAAGCTTTTGACGATTTTTCTCCTATATTTGTTATGGAGGACATAAAATATTAATGAGGAGGGTTAGTTTCTTCAGATTGGAGGTCTAAGATCAATGGAATGCTGCAGGAATCAGTGCCACGCTCCTTGTTGTTTATCATATATTAACAATTTTGGCACATTGGCCTTCATCAGAATATTGAGTATAGAAGTTGGGAGGTCATGTTGCAGTTATATTAAAAGTGGTGAGGCCACATTTAGAGTGTTGTGTTCAGTTTGGGCACCATGTTATAGGAAAGGATGTTGTCAAGCTGGAAAGGTGTACAAAGAGTTACGAGGATGTTGCCCAAGACTCGAGGGTCTGAGTTATAGGGTCTAGCGGCCAATTTTTATAGCGTTCGAGAAATTAACCCTCTAGCGCTAAATGGATGGCATGGTTAAGGGGAATGTCTTCGAAACGCATGCGAGCTCACCATAGAGACACTTCAGAGATTTCTTCACAGATAAGTCTCCCAAACACAGTCTTTTGATGAATAAATGCTTTATTGATAGAAAACTGTGAGATACATCCAAATTTCTTCCGATTTCATTACTACAATCTTCACCGAACTCCAGCTTATTACTTTATCATTAGAAAAACTCCTCGTGTCTCCGTTACACTTTGCTGATTTCCTTTACTCCTCGCATGGTCGAAGGGTAAACCTTTTCCATGGTCTCTCCAAACTAATCTAAAAACTAAACTTCTGCGCAAGCTACATAGCCCAAAACATGCCCAGAAAATGTCATAAATCCCTCACCCACAATATAATGGGTAGTCTAAAATTTAAAGGCACATGCCATCATCAATGACATGCAAAACAAGCCAAATGGCCACTACATAGGGAGATGTTGAGCAGGCTGGCACTCTCCTCCCTGGAGCACAGAAGGATGAGGGGTAATCTTATAACCATATAACCATATAACAATTACAGCACGGAAACAGGCCCTCTCGGCCCTTCCAGTCCGTGCCGACCATTTGTTTTCCCCTAGTCCCATCTACCTGCACTCAGACCATACCCCTCCATTCCCTTCACGTCCATATACCTATCCACTTTACTCTTAAATGTTAAAATCGATCCTGCCTCCACCACTTCTGCTGGAAGCTGATTCCACACAGCCACCACCCTCTGAGTAAAGAAGTTCCCCTCCACGTTACCCCGAAAACCTCTGTCCTTAATTCTCATGTCATGCCCTCTTGTTTGAATCTTCCCTACCCTCAATGGGGAAAAAACGTATCCACGTCAAACTCTGTCTATCCCTTTCATAATTTTAAAGACCTCAATCAAGTCCCCCTTAACCATCTGCGCTCAAAGAATAAAGACCTAACTTGTTCAACCTTTCTCTGTAACATAGTTGCTGGAACCCTGGCAACATTCTAGTAAATCTCCTCTGTACTCTCTCTATTTTGTTGACTCCTTCTATAACTAGGCGACCAAATTGTACACCATACTCCGAATTGGTTTACCAATGCCGTCTTGTACAATTTTAATACATTAACTTCCATAATCCTATATTCAATACTCTGATTTATAAAGGCCAGCACACCAAAGGCTTTCTTTACCACCCCTAATCTACATGCGATTTCCACCTTCAGGGAACTATGCACAGTTTTTCCTATATCCCTCTGTTCCACAGCATTCCTCAATTCCCTACCATTTACCATGTACGTCCTATTTGATTTGTCTGCCAAGATGTAGGCACTTCACACTTATCAGCATTAAACTCCATCTGCCATCTTTCAGCCCACTTTTCCAAATGGCCCACAATCAAATCTCTGTAGACTTTGAAAATCTACTTCATTATCCACAACACCACTATCTTAGTATCATCTGCATACTTACTTATCCAATTTTGTCCACCCCATCATCCAGATCATGATGTACATGACAAACAACAGTGGACCCAACACAGATCCCTGAGGCACCCCCCACTGGTCACCGGCTTCCAACCTGACAAACAGCCATCCACCATTACTCTCTGACATCTCCCATTCAACCACTGTTGAATCCATCTTGCTACTCCGCCATTAACACCAAAGATTGAACCTTCTTAACCAACCTTCCATGGGGAAACCTTGTCAAAGGCCTTACTGAAATCCATATAGACAACATCCACTGCTTTACCCTCATCAATTTCCCTAGTAAACCGCTTCAAAAAATTCAAGAAGGTTTGTCAAACATGACCTTCCAGGCACAAATCCATGGTGGCTGTTCCTGATCAGACCCTGTTTATCCAGATGCTTATATATATTATCTCTAAGTATCCTTTCCATTAATTTGCCCACCACTGACGTCAAACTAATAGGTCTATAATTGCTAGGTTTATTCTTTGAACCCTTTTTAAAACAATAGAACAACATGCGCAGTACGCCAATCCTCCGGCACTATTCCCGTTTCTAATGACATTTGAATATTTCTGTCATAGCTCCTGCTATTTCTACACTAACTTCCCTCAATGTCCTAGGGAGTATCACTGTCAGGACCTGGAGACTTATCCACTTTTATATTGTTCAAAAGTGTCAGTTACTTCCTCCCTCTTTGAATCTCTAGTTTCCATAGCTACTCTACTTTTTCCCCTTAACTCACCGAGTTCAATATCCTTCTCCTTGGTGAATACTGAAGAAAAGAAATTGTTCAATATCTCCCCCATCTCTTTTGCTCTGCAGATAGCTGTCCATTCTGGTTCTCTAATGGTCCAATTTTTATCCCTCGTTATCCTTTTGCTATTTTTTTTGTTTTTTTTTTTTTTTTGTTTGTTTGTTTATTTTTGTTAGAAGTAAGTACAGTAGTCTGGTACTTAAGTACCTAATACATAATACATAAATACATATTTCATTCTTGTACAACTTCATATTTTTGGTGCAATAATAAAAGAACAGTGAGAGAAAAGAGAAATAAAGAGTGTCGGAATAGATAGACAAGCAAGTAGAAACAGAAAGTAAAAAAAAAATAAAGGACAGAGGTGAGAAGTTAAAAGATTGAAAGAAAAGGAAAAAGTAATAAGAAATGAAAGATTAGGAGAGATCTATCTATCTCATATTTTTGCCCATTCGTCCACCCAGTTCTGAAGACCATTTAATTTCTAAGGTTATGTTATTTGCACCATATGCTTGTATAAAGTTGATAAACGGAGACCAAATCTTTAAGAATTGGTCTACTTTGCCTAGTACGAGGAATCTCATTTCTTCAAGATGTAGCGTTTCAGACATATTTGAGATCCACATTTTGAATGTTGGCGTAGGTGAGTTTTTCCAAAATTTAAGTATAAGTTTTTTCGCTGTTTATTAGACCATAAATTAAGAAAGGCTTCTTGGAATATAGTTAGTTTACTTCCCTCTTCCATTGATCCAAAGATAATCAATTCAGTATTGGGGTTCAATTTTGTGTTAAATAGTTTTGTAAAAATTCCAAAAATTTCATTCCAAAATTATACAGTTTTGTACAAGAGACAAAAGGAATGTGCTATATGGCATTTTGAGTTAGACATTTGTCGCAGATGGGGAAACATTTGAAAATATTTTATTCAGTCTTGTTTTCGAATAATATAATCTATGTAAAATTTTAAATTGAATTAGGTTATGTCTTACATTCATTGAACATTTTGTTTACATTTTAAATAGATTTTTATCCAATCTATCGTTCGGAATTTTTATCAATAACTCTTGTTCCCAGTCTCTTCTAATTGCTTCTGTCGTTGGTGTTTCTATATTTAGAATTATATTATATAAGTAAGATATTAAATTGCTTGATTCTGCCTTTCTATTCATTCCTTCCTCCAGTAGATCTGGGGTTAAAGTTTGATATCCTTGTATATACTTTTTTTTTCAAATAATCTTGAATTTGAAGGTATTTGAAATATTGATTACTTTTCAAATTATATTTTTAGTTGTAATTGTTGGAATGATAAAAGTTTCCCATTTCATACATATCTCCCATCATTTTAATTCCTATTCTTTCCCAATGGGTAAACGTTTTATCAATAATGGAATGGTTTGAATGAGGGATTATTAGCTATTGGAGAAAGAAGCGATAATTTTCTTAATTTTTAAAGTTAATTTTATTTTGTTTCCAAATTTCGTATTATACTATGAATAATTGGATTCTTCTTGTATATTACATTGTTCAGTTTTATCGGGGAGGAGTAGGATCGCTCCTATATTATAAGGGGAAACAATCCTCTTTCTCCATTCTTATCCAATCTACCTGTTGGGCAGAACTGTCCAACCAGTAGATTATATTTGTTAATATTCACTGCCCAATAATAATACAATAAGTTAGGGAGTGTCAGTCCCCTGATTCTTTAGATTTACACAAGTGTTTTTTTTTATTCTGTGTGATTTATAATCCCATATAACGTTTATAATATCAGAATCTAATTTTTTGAGAATTTTTTAGGTATGTATATTGGTATTCGATTGAAATAGTACAATATTTGTGGGTAAGAAGATCATTTTTATCGCGTTTATTCTGCCTATTAATGACATCGGAGTTAGCAGTGTCTTCCAAAATTTAATCAGCCCATTTAATTTAGTTAATAAAGGCATATAGTTTGCGTTATAGTAATGATTTATAGTTCCTAGTAATTTGGATGCCCAAATATTTAAATTTTTCTGTTGTAATTCTAAAAGGGAATTTCAACAGATGTGTCGACTCTTGAGGTTTTATCGTCATAATTTCGCTTTTGTTCCAATTTATTCTATATCCTGAAAAAGATCCAAATTCCTCTATTAAATTTAGTATATTTGGGTATGCTAATTTGCGAATTTGTAATATATAATAATATGTCATCTGCATATAATGAATTTTATTATTTGAGTGTTTGGTAATATACCCATGAATGTTCGGATGGGCTTCTTATAACTTTCAGCTAAAGGCTCTATCACTAGTGCAAAAAAGCAGGGGCGATAACGCGCACACCCTGCCTATTGCCCCACGCTAAGTGGAATTTCAGGGATAATATATTATTAGTCAGTATTCTAGCCGTCGGCTTATCATATAATAGTTTTACCCATGAAATAAAATTATCTCCCATATTAAATTTTTTCCAATACTTTGAATAAATATTGCCATTCTACTTGATCAAAAGCTTTTTCTGCATCCAATGAAATAATTGCTAGTTCTTCTTCAGTATTATGTGAGTACATTTATTTAGACAACCGTCTCAAATTGTTAAATGAGTATCTCTTTGGTATGAACCCTGTTTGGTCCGGATTTATTAGTTTACTAACATATTTACTCAATCTTCTCGCTAGGGTCTTCGTTAATATTTTTTTGGTCTGTATTTAGGAGTGCAATAGCTCTATTATGAGCCTGGGTCTTCTAGATCTTTATCCTTTTTTGGTATAAGTGTAATAGTTGATTCAGTTAGTGTTTCTGGTAGTTTATTTTCTTTAAAAATGTATATATATAAATCTTGCAACCGTGGAGAAATTATTTCGTAGAATCTTTTTATAGAATTCATTACTGAAGCCATCTGGTCCTGGGTTTTGCCGTTCTTCAACGAACTAATTGTTTCTTCTATTTCCTGTAGTGTAATCTGAGCTCCTAATGCCTCTTGTTCCACCATATTTAATTTTGGAAGATTACAATTATCTAAGAAATTTGCAATTTGAGTATTATTTGCAGAGGTTTTCGATGTATATAAGTTTTGATAAAATTGAGCAAATCTTTTATTAATATTCTTTAGGTAGTGTTAGTAAATTCCCCTTTGTCTGAATTTAATTTTAGTAATTGTATTTTCTGTGTCCCTTTTTTTCAGTTGGCGTGCTAAGAGTTTATGAGGTTTATCACCAAATTCAAAATTTTTCTTGTTTTGTAATTTGAATAATCTCATTATTCTGGCCGATAAAAATTTTATTTAGTTTATATTTTAGTATTATTATCTTATTATGTTTTAATCTATAGTTGGTTCTTTGGCATTTTCTGAATCTAATTGTCTAATTTCTTGTTCTAACTGCAATTGTTCAGTATTATTCTTTTTATTTTGGAAAGCTTGATATGAGATTTATAATTCCTCTAATAAATGCCTTAAAAGTTTTCCCATAATAAAGAGGGTGAAATATCTGGTGTATCATTTGTCTCAAAGAAGAATCTCATCTGCTCTTTTAAATATGTGCAACCTTGTGAGTTATTTAAAATTTGGGGGTTAAACCTCCAAAACGAATTTTTATCGGGCATTCCTTCTAATTTTAAAGAAAAAGTTAACGGGGAATGATCAGAAATGATTACTATTATGATATTTAGAATTATATGTATATGGAATTAGTTTTGTGTCCACTAAGAAATAATCAATACGTGAATATGTTTTATGTACTGTTGAATAAAATGAATATTCCCTACTTACTGGGTTAGCGATCCTCCATACATCTGTTATATTAGAATTTTTCATGTATGTATTTAGGAGTTCACTCGTTTTAGATTTTATGTTAGTCCTTTTTTGTTTTGTTGATTTATCCAAATATGGATCTAAAACACAATTCAAATCTCCCCCTATTATCACATTTTGATGATTAAGTTCTGAAATTATATCCAAAATTTTACTAAAAAATTGGGGGTTGTCAAAATTAGGAGCATAAATATTTATCAAAGTAAGTGGAGTAGAATAAATTTCTCCGTAACTATGACGTACCTCCCCTCTTTATCTGCTATAGTATTCTTTAATTTAAATGGTATACCTTTTACGAATGATAATAGCCGTTGCCTCTAGATTTAGAAGTAAATGAGAGTAGTATGTTTGCCCAATCCATTTGCCTTCAATCTTATCTGTGTTTGATATTTCAGATGCGTCTCTTGTAAGAAAATAATGTCACTTTTTAAGGCTTTTAATTGGGCAAAGATCTTACCCCTTTTAATTGGTTCATTAGCGCCCCCTTATATTTCCAACTACAAAACGTGATTCCTCCAGTTTTATTTTGTTTATCGTCTTGCATTATGGATCATGTTAATACCTTTACTTCATATGGTGCAACCAAGAACCTTATAACTCCAGATGAAGGATGATCATCCCCAGCTGTTAAGTTTTGTTGGCATCTCTCCTTCAGAATAAACCTTGAAAAAGACCAGAAAGTGTAGAGTCGTGAAAAGATAATTAACAAACAAAATGTGATATTATAATATCCAAAAATAAAGATATTATAATTAAAAACAAGCCACCAACAGGTGGTAGAAAAATTGTTATTGACTTCCGTAGATGTTTTTATATGTTTCGCTCTGCCCCCTTGACCAATTATTATTAATTGGAAGAGAGAGCGATACAAAGTTCAAAAATTATATATATATATATATATAATAAAACATACTCCAATAGCTAGTTTAGAAATTTATCTTCCAGGAGGAAAAACAAAATAAAAAAGTAGTTTCCAAATTAATTATATATTTAAATATAACAGTAATTATGTTAATTATATATCCATATCTATCAATATGCCTAGATTTATTACAATTAAGTCTCAAACTTTTGTATCAGACAACAGCAGGTCCCAAGGGGTTAACCAAATTCAGACCCTTGGATAATTTCCAAGTATCTGAATCTCTCCTCCCCCCTTTACGCACGATCTAGATTAAGTCTACTGTATCCCATTAAAATGTGTTAGTATGTTATTAATACTACCCAATTTTATTAATTATATTTTATGTTAGTATGTAATTATATGTTTCTTAAAATCGTATTCTATATTACACTATATTCTCAATTTATTTCCCCGCCACAGTTTCTCTTCTTTGTCAGTCCTTTGTTGAAATGAAAACTTAAAATCCGACCTTGAATTAAACATTCCAAAGATAAAGTCTAGACAGTGCCTCGAAGAAGATTCGCCATTTTAACAAGAGCAGTTTTTTTTTTGTATGTTAAAAAAAAAGAGACACAGTCCTTTCTTTGTCGCTTTCTCCTCGATGTTATTTGTAGGAGACCAACTCCTAACGATCAGTAGACCTCCTTTGTGATACTTTGTGCATATTTAAATGCTCTTCTGGTCGTGAATGCACGTTCAACATGGTTATAAGAAATTCTCAATTTAGCGGGATATACTATCCCATATCTTACTCCCGAGACCTCTTTCAGTAGTCTTCTCGTGTTTTGTAACTTATTCCTCTTTTCCATGACTTCAGCTGGAAAAATCACGGAAGAATCTTAGTTTGTCTTCTCCAAACATCAAATTCCCTCCATATGGAATCTTTTTCATAATTCCTTCCAAGGTTGAAATGTCATAGAATTTCAGAATAATCTGTCTTGGGGGGGCAGTTAAGCTTGCTTGAGCCTTACGTCGGACATCGGTGAGCCATATCTATTCTCGGGGCTTCAGGCAGCTTAAGTACTTGTTTGAGTAAATTGGCAGCAAACTCCTGAAAGTTTTGTCCAATCTCCTTTCCTTCTTTTAATCCAATTATCCTCAAATTTTGTCTCCTTGATCTTGCCTCCAAGTCCGTGCATTTATACTTCATTTTAGCAAGCTCCCTCCCAATGATTTCTTGTTCCTGTTTTAGTCTCTTTATCTCCTTAGCCATCTCAGTTATCGTATTGTCCATTCCTTCCATAGCCACTCAGTAGATTTTAGCATTGTATCCAGTTTTTTTATTACAATCCTTATCAACCTGCTTAATTTTTTTATTTAAATCCTCCTCAACTTCGACCACACGTTGGTTAAGTCATCAATTATTCCCCATCAGCGTATCATTACCTTGTTTAATTTTTTCAGAGAGGCTTTTGTCCAGCACGAGGTTCTCCTCTCGTATCAGTTTTGAAATAACTTCAGTGAACTGAAGCTAATACTGACTTTTCCAGGTGTTCCATTTGTTCCTCCATTAAAGTCAATTCTGTAGAAGGATTTCGGGAATCAACTTTTCTTCTGAACTTCCAGCTGATGTTTGAGGGGATTGAGGAGTCTTTTCAGGTTTTTTCAAGTAGGCTCTTGTAGCAGGTCTTGAAGTGGCTTTTGCAGACTTCTGGCGAGGTTTCTGTTTTTTCATTTAAAACTGCAATTATTCTCTGTTATCAGCAGGATTCTGATAACACACAATTAAATAGCAGCTCCGGTAGTTATTTTCAGAACTCCCCCGTCTTCCAACTCATATTTTAGCACATTAAAAACATTCTTCGGGAGCAGAGCGAAACAGCGACGTCTCTCACCCCACCATTGACGCCTTTTGCTATTAATATAGCTGTAGAAAACCCTTTGGGTTTACATTCACCTTTCTTGCCAAAGCAACCTCATAGCTGCTTTTTAGCCTTCCTAATTTCTTTCTTAAGTTCTTTTTACATTCTTTATACTCCTCTAGCACCTCATTTACTCCATGCCTCCTATAATTATTGTAGATATCTCTCTTTTTTTCGACACGTGTCCAATTTCCCTTGAAAACCATGGCTCTTTCACTTTTTACTATTTCCTTTCAACCTAACAGGGACATAAAGATTCTGTACTCTTACAATTTCCCCTTTAAATGTCCTCCATTTCTCTTCTACATCCTTCCCATGAAACAAGTGTCCCAATTCACTCCTTTAAAATCCTTACGCATTCCCTCAAAGTTAGCCTTTCTCCAATCAAAAATCTCCACCCTATGTCCAGTTCTGACTCTCTCCATAATTATATTGAATCTAAGGGATTGTGATCACTGGTCCCGAAGTGCTCACCAACGCCATACCTCCGTCACCGACCTGCCTCATTTCCTAAATGGAGGTCCAGCACTGCCCCTTCTCTGGTCGATACCTCTATGTACTGCTGCATAAAACTAATCCTGCACACATTTTACAAACTCCAAACCATCCAGCCCATTTACAGAATGTGTTTCCCAGTCTATTTTTGGAAAATTGAAATCTCCCACAATCACTACCTTGTGCTTACTACTAATATCTGCTATCTCCTTACATATTTGCTCTTCCAATTCAGGCTCCCCATTTGGCGGTCTATAATACACACCTAAAAGTGTTGCTACACCGTTCCCACTTCTCAGTTCCACCCAAACACCCTTATAGAGGTGTATAAAACCATTAGAGGAATAGATTGTGTAGACACACAGAGTTTCTTGCCCGGAGTAGGGGAATTGAGAACCGGAGAACACAAATTTAAAGTGTGGGGGTATAGATTTTATAGGAAACCAAGGGGTAACTTCTTTTTACACAAAGGGTAGTGGGTGTATGGAAACAGCTGCTGGAGGAGGTAGTTGAGGCAAGTACTATCGCAATATTTAAGAAATATTTAGACAGGTTCATGGAGAGTTTAAGTTTAGAGAGATATGGGCCAAACGCAGGCGGGTAGAACTAGTGTAGATGGGACATGATGGTTGGTGTGGGCAGTTGGGCTGAAGGGCCTGTTTCCACACTGTATGACTATGACTCCCTATGATTCCGTGACTCTCTCTCAAGAAATCAAAGATAATTGAATCTGCACATCCTTGCAAGATTGCAGGAAGAACTTGGAGACAATCTAAATCAAGCACGATTCAGCATAAGATAAACACATGAACAATATTGCTGTTTTTAATGCAGGTTCTATATATGTACAATAATTTGGTTTTAGGATTCTGTCTGTCATGAACTGGGTAATGCTTGATAATGAAAAAAGACAGAAGAGTTAAATGCTGATAAACATGGACTGAAAGAAAAGATTTCAGTCCAGAGGCACTGGTTAAACCTTTCATTTCCCGATTGCAAAGTAGATTTGCTTCAATTCACCTTCATGCTCGAATAGAGCACCTGCATGAATGATGACTTCCATTACTTCCTTAAAAGCAGTCTAAAGGACAGGGTCCGACTGAAATTGGTTAAGTGTTTTTCAAATCATATATCTGCTTCACCATGTAATTTGCTGAATCAGCACACGCACATGACATATCACCCATACCTTTCTTTTATTTTAATTTTAGGGATACAGTGTGGAAACAGGCCCTTCTGCCCACCAAATCCAAGCTGACCAAAAATCACCTGTACAGTAGTTGTATCCGACACACTAGGGACAATTTACAGAAGCCAATTAACCAACAAAACCTGCATGTCTTTGGAATGTGGGAAGAAACCAGAGCTGCCAGAGAAAACCCATGCGCTCAGAGAGAACATATAAACTCTGTGTAGACAATACCCATAGTCAGGTTCAAACCCGGGTATTTTGTTGTTATTCCAACGGGTGGCACTAGCAATCGCTGACTCGCCAACAGTCCTTCCTTCTTTGTTGTTTTAATAGTATGTGTTTCAATGTATGTTTTAGAGTTCTTTAGCTTGTTTTATGTGGGGGGAGATGGAGGAAACTTTAAATCTCTTTACCTCGACGGAGATACGATGCTTTTTTAGAGCAACATTTGTGAATTTGAACCACTATAACCAGCAGGCTCTCATTGTTCATTCAAATATCAACAATTGAACAGTTCTAGCATGGTCTTATATTCTGCTGCTTAGCTAATAAAGATAATAACTTTGTTTAACATTGTTTTGTTTAACATTGCACAGTGAAGTTGGCTGTGAACAAGCTGGATCCCAACTTACTTGCCATCAGGAAGCTGACCTAAGATGATAACATATTTCTGTGGAAAGATGAGTCAGAAAAGAAATCACATGCAAACTGAGAAATTACAAATCCTTGACGCAGAAAGTATCACATGAAAAGTTTTAAAATTTGGCTTCAATTTAAACTTCATTTACACAGTTACAACCTTGCCTCCCATGTTTAGGAATGGGAAAGCATACCGTGGTACCTCAAATAACACTGTAAATGTATACACCTCTGCGAAAGGAGACAACTGTCATTGCAGGTTTTTCTGCCTCGCCAACAGTCTGCCTGCCCCTTCTTTATTTGTTGTTTTAATAGTATGTGTTAAATGTATGTTTTAGAGTTCTTTAGCTTGTTTTATATGGGGGGGGTGGGGGAATTTTTTAATCTCTTACCTCGACGGAGATACGATTTTTTCGTATCGTATCTCCGTCCGCACTGCGGCCTAACATCAAGGAGTTGCCGGCCTCAGCTGGAGATCGAACGGAAGCTCCAGCCGTGGGAGCCTGCGGAACTGAACATCGTGGAGCGGGCAATCCCTGTCGGGGATCGACCTCGGAGCTCCAACAGCGGGAGCCTGCGGGCTTAACATCGTGGAGCTCGCGGTCCCTGGTTAGAGACCAACTTCGGGAGCTCCAAACTGCAGACCTTTCGACCGCCCTGACTCGGGAGCTTCAATCGCCTCATACTGCTGACATTTTAACTCCTGAAATGATCATATTCTGATGAATGCTATGAAATGAGTAAATACATAAACTGAAATAAAATACGATTACATCAATCCCAATGCACGATGTTTTTTGGAGCAACATTTGCGAATGTGGACCACAATGTCCAGCAGGCTCTCACTGTTCATTCAAATATCAGCAATTGAACAGTTCTAGCATATTCTGTTGTTTAGCTAATAAAGATAAGCACTTTGTTTAACATTGCACAGTGAAGTTGGCTGTAAAAAGCTGGGATCCCAACTTACTTGCCATCATGAACCTGACCTACGATGATGACATATTTCTGTGGAAAGATGAGTCAGAAAAAAAAGTACATGCAAATTGGGAAATTCCAAATCCTTGACACAAAAAGTATCACATGTTAAGTTTTAAAGTTTGGCTTCAATTTAAACTTCATTTACAAAGTTACAACCTTGCCTCCCATGTTTAGGAATGGGAAAGCATACCGTGGTACCTCAAATAACACTGTAATGTTGAATACACCTCTGCGAAAGGAGACAACTGTCATTGCAGGTTTTTCTGTTCTCGACCACAGGAAAAGTCAACATCATAGTCCTTATGAACTGCTCAACCAACCCACAGTGAATTTTTGATATCCTTTGTCTCTCCCCTTCAAGGGGAACAGTGAAGCATTCTTCTTAAATTCAGTTAATCACAGAAATTCATAGAAAACATAGAAATTAGGTGCAGGAGCAGGCCATTCGGCCCTTCGAGCCTGTACCGCCATTCAATATGATCATGGCTGAACATCCAACTCAGTATCCTGTACCTGCCTTCTCTCCATACCACCTGATCCCTTCAGCCACAAGGGCCACATCCAACTCCCTCTTAAATATGGCCAACGAACTGGCCTCAACGACCTTCTGTGGCAGAGAATTCCACAGATTCCCCACTCTCTGTGTGAAAAACGATTTTCTCATCTCGGTCCTAAAAGACTTCCCCCTTATCCTTAAACTGTGACCGCTTGTCCTGGACTTCCCCAACATCGGGAACAATCTTCCTGCATCTAGCCTGTCCAACCCCTTAAGAATTTTGTAAGTCTCAATGAGATCACCCCTCAATCTTCTAAATTCCAGCAAGTACAAGCCGAGTCTATCCAGTCTTTCTTCATATGGAAGTCCTGCCATCCCAGGAATCAGTCTGGTGAAACCTTCTCTGTACTCCCTCTATGGGCAAGAATTGTCTTTCCTCAGATTAGGAGACCAAAACTGTACGCAATACTCCAGGTGTGGCCTCACCAAGACCCTGTACAACTGCAGTAGAAACCTCCCTGCTCTTGTACTCAAATCCTTTTGCTATGAATGCCAACATACCATTCGCTTTCTTCACAGCCAGCTGCACCTGCATGCCTACTTTCAATGACTGGTGTACCATTGACACCCAGGTCTCGCTGCATCTCCCCTTTTCCTAATCGGTCACCATTCCAATAATAGTCTACCTTCCTGTTTTTGCCACCAAAATGGATAACCTCACATTTATCCACATTATACAGCATGTGCCATGCATTTGCCCACTGACCCAGTCTATCCAAGTCATCCTGCAGCCTCCTAGCATCCTCCTCACAGCTAACACTGCCCCCCAGCTTCGTGTTATCCGCAAACTTCAAGATGTTGCATTTAATTCCCTCGTCCAAATCATTAATGTATATTGTAAATAGCTGGGGTCCAGCACTGAGCCTTGCGGCACCCCACTAGTCACTGTCTGCCATCCTGAAAAGGACCCGTTCACTCCTACTCTTTGCTTCCTGTCTATCCACATCAATACTGAACCACCAATACCATGTGATTTAAGTTTGTGTACCAAACTCTTGTGTGGGACAAGAGATTCATAAGATTCATCTTATGGTTGATTCATAATGGGATGCAATCATGATCTTAATCAACAGGTGCATTATAGATGCATTCTCGGCTCAGACTGGTGTTGAATAAGAATTTGTCATTGCCTCAACACCACATTTCACAAACAAGCTTCATGTTGGAATCCAATATAGATATTCCTACTCCAAAACCCCAACTTCAGTCATAGTTGCTGTACACACACACTTCTTGGGCATGTGCATGATTGGACGGCAAGATAACCATGAATGAGTTAATGCCATTAACTCATTCATGGAAGCATGAGATAATGGGCCTTTCACCTAACATCTGCAAAACACTGATCCTCCACCTGTATGCACCTGCTAAACACTGCTTGCTGACAATAGAAAGTCCAATGAGGAAGTATGGATCTTTTTCAACTCCTTGGGAACCACCACTCAATTAGATAGGGATCAATGAAGAAGTTCATGTTTCCCTTCAGTACGCTAGCATGGTCACTGC
This sequence comes from Okamejei kenojei, assembly GCA_035221665.1. Taxonomy (NCBI): domain Eukaryota; kingdom Metazoa; phylum Chordata; class Chondrichthyes; order Rajiformes; family Rajidae; genus Okamejei; species Okamejei kenojei. The sequence continues at coordinate 113,476,438 of CM069134.1, forward strand.
CCAAGGCAAAGACTATTTGAAGATCAAGACTTTGGTCCCAACACAAATTTCAGGATGTCCAAATTAATCCCCGCTTCCTGTATATCAGGCACCTCAAAGCATCAAAGATACCACCAATGACATCTCTGCAAAACCCTCCAAAACCAACGATAGGATATGCAAACTGATGACTGCGTCATTTCTTCACAGCCGGCGGCAGTCCGCTGAAAAATCGCGTAAGTGGGGCAGGCCCATTAGCAACCTAGTACTGAGCCCTACAGAACCACACTGCACAGTGCTTTGTAATCAATAAAACGTCCATTGACATAACTCTGTGCTTTCACCTAGATCAATTTGACACTTTCCCTTTGCAAACATGGAGACTAACACCCTGAACAAATTAACACAAATTCATGTAGACTGTATCAATGTTTTAATCCATCTTCCAAGCTCCACTAAACAAAATGCAATCAAATTAGTATAACATGACCTTTCCTTTCAAATTTACAGTCTTTTCTTGATTAACATCAGTCTCTCTAAATGCTGATTAAGGCTAATAATCAGATTTTGCTAATCATTGGTCCACCACCAGAATCACCAATGACTTGCTCGCAATGATCCATTTTATTTAATTCTCTCTTTTTAAACAATGGTACCACACAAGCCTTCTTGCAGAGCTCCAAAAACAGTAGAGGATTTGAATTTGATCATCAGAGCCAGATGTCCTTGCTTGCTCCTAAGATCATGGGATATTTTTTAACCACGCCTGCAAATTATTTATTTTTTAACATGGTACTCGACTTAATCTGGCCAGACTTTGTCTTATTTCCAATATTTCACATTCTTCTTTCATCCAGAGCAAGATAGCCGGAGGTTGTTGTGCATGTTGGCATGAATGATATATAGGCCGGAAGAGGAAGGAGGTTCTGCAACAAGATTTTATGGAATTGGGCAGAAGACTGAAAAGCAAGACCTGCAGGGTAGTGATCTCAGGATTGCTTCCAATACCTCGTGCTCATGAAGGTAAGAATAGGAAGATAGAGGATAGGAATGTATGGCTGAGGAGTTGGTGCACGGGGAGGGATTTGGATCTCTGGATCGTTGGGATTTCTTCCGGGGCAGGGGTGACTTGTATAAAAGGGACCGGATGCACCAAAACTGGAGGGAGACCAACATCCTTGCAGGAAGGTTTGTTAATGCTACACGGGAGGGTTTAAACTAGATTGGCAGGGGGGTGGGATCTCGTGCAGGACAGAGGCACAGGAGAAGCTAGAAGTTGGTATGGAAGGTGGTGTGGGAAAGGTCAATGGACAGAATAGGCAAAAAGCCAGACAGCAAAGGAGGGCTGGTTTAAACTGCATGTATTTTAATGTAAGGGGCTTGACGGGTAAGGCAGATGAGCTTAGGGTGTGGATAGGTATGAGTGACTGGAACATTGTTGCCATGACTGAAACCTGGTTAAGGGAGGGGCAGGACTGGCACCTCGATGTTCTGCGGTACAGGAGCTTCAGGAGAGACAGGGGTGAGGAAAAAAAGGAGGGGGAGTTGCATTGTTGGTTAAGGAGGATGTCACGTCTGTGTTCAGAGGTGACATTACGAATGGTTTGTCTAATGAGGCTCTATGGGTGGAGCTGAGGAACAAGAAAGGGATGATCACCTTGTTGGTGGTGTGCTACAGACCTCCAAATAGTCAACGGGAATTAGAAGAGCAAATGTGCTGGGAGATTGAAAACAGCTGCAGGTCAAATAAGGTTGTTGTAGTAGGGAATTTCAACTTTCCCAATATAGATTGGGAAAATCATAGCATGAAGGGTTTAGATTGGGTGCAATTCCTCAAAAGTGTTCAGGAGAGATTTCTTAAACAATATGTAGAGGCCCCCACACATAAGAGGGCAATGCTGGAACTAGTATTGGGGAAATTGGGAAGTTAATGAAGTGCGTGTGGAGGAGCCTTTTGGGACAAGTGACCACAGTTCGATTAGGTTTAAGATAGTTATAGATCGGGACAGAGAGGGTCCACATGTTAAAATGTTCAACTGGGGTAAGGCCAACTTTAAGGGTATGAGAGAAGGTCTCGCTCAAGTTGACTGGAGCAGGTTATTTGAGGGGAAAGGAACATCGGCCAAGTGGGATGTTTTAAAAAATGTACTGAAGAGAGCCCAAGATGTGTACGTCCCCGTTAGAGCGAAGGGCAAAGCAGGCTAACGTAAGGAAGCTTGGCTGACGAGGGAAAATTAGACGTTAGTCAAAAATAAGAAGGAGGCATGGGACGGGTACAGGCAGCTGGGATCAAGTGCATCCCTGGAGGAGTTTCGGGAACTAAGGAGTAAACTAAAAACCGAGATCAGAAGGGCAAAAAGGGGCCAGGAGATAGCTCTGGTGGGTAGCATTGAAGACAATCTTAAAAGATGTTATAAATACAGTGGGGGGGGGGGGGGGGGGGGGGGAAAAGAGGGTAACTAGAGAGAGAGTGGGACCTCTTAGGAATAAAAGCAGTCACCTCTGTGTGGAGCTACAGGAGATGGGCAAGGTCCTCAATGAGTATTTCTCCTCTGTATTTACCGAGGAGAAAGACGGGAATATGGAGGAAATTGGAGCAGTCACTGGAAGTGTCATGAGTGCAGTCAGGATTACCGTCGAGGAAGTACTGAAGGTACTGTCGTGTTTGAAGACAGACAAATCTCTGGGGCCTGATCAGATATATCCAAGGACATCACGGGAAACTAGAGAGGAAATTGCGGGAGCCCTGGTTGAAATTTATGAATCATCCTTAAATACAGGAGAGGTGCCAGAGGATTGGGGGGTGGCAAATGTTGTGCCTCTTTTCAAGAAGGGCTGCAGGGTAAATACTGAGAACTATAGGCCGGTGAGAATATCTGTAGTTGGTACGTTACTGGAGAGTATTCTGAGGGGTAGGATATACAGGCATTTGGATGGGCAAGGGCTGATTAGGGACAGTTAGTATGGTTTTGTACGTGGCATCAGATTGATTTTTGTGAAGACCTGACTAAAAAGGTTGATGAAGGCAGAGCTGTAGATGTTGTGTAGATGGACTTTAGTGAGGTGTTTGACAAGGTGCTGGATGGTAGGCTGCTCTGGACGGTTAGATCTCATGGGATTCAAGGAGAGATAGCTGAATGGATAGCTAATTGGCTCCATGAAATGGAGCAGAGGGTGATGGTGGAAGGTTGCTTCTCAGAATGGAGGCCTGTGACTAGTGGTGTGCTGCAGGGTTCGGTGCTGGGCCTGTTACTGTTTGTCATCTATATGAATGATTTGGGTGAGAACATACAGGGAAAGATTAGCAAGTTTGCTGATGATACAAAACTTAGTGGTTTTGCAGATAGTGAAGATAGTTGTGAAAGATTGCAGCAGGATCTGGATCGATTGGCCAGGTGGGTGGAGGAATGGTTGATGGCATTTAATATAGAGAAGTGTGAGGTGTCGCATTTTGGGACATCGAACAAGGGCAGGAACGACACAATAAATGGTAGGCCTCTGGGTAGTATTGTAGAGCAGAGGGATCTAGGAGTATAAGTGCATGGTTCCATGAATGTCGAGTCGCAGGTAGATAAGGTTGTCAAAAAGGCTTTTGGCACTTTGGCCTTCATCAGTCAGAGTATTGAGTATAGAAGTTGGGAGGTCATATTGCAGTTGCATAAGACGTTGGTGAGAATGCAGTTAGAATATTGAAGGTTGAAAGGGTTCCGAAAATATTTATGAGGATGTTGCCAGGACTAGAGGGTGTGAGCTATAGGGAAAGGTTGAGTAGGCTGGGTCTCTATTCCATGGAGCGTAGGAGGGTGAGGGGAGATTTTATTGAGCTAATCAAAATCATGAGAGGAATAGATCGGGCACGAGTCTTTTACCCAGAGTACAGGAATTGAGGACCAGAGGACATAGGTTCAAGGTGAAGGGGAGATAATTTAATAGGAATCAGAGGGGTAATTTTATCACATATAGGGTGGTAGGTGTATGGAACAAGCTGCCAGAGGAGGTAGTTAAGGCTGGGATTATCCTATCGTTTAAGTAACCGTTGGACAGGTACATGGATAAGACAGGTTTGGAGGGTTATGGACCAAGCGCAGGCAAGTGAGACTAGGGTAGCTGGGACATTGTTGGCCGGTGTGGGCGAGTTGGGCCGAAGGGCCTGTTTCCACACTGTATTACTCTATGACTCTATCACCTCTATGGAAAGGCCATAACATGTGTTTGCAGGTTACTTGGCTTCTCTAAATTGCCGAGTGTAGGTGTGTGGATGTGAAAGTGGTATAACGTTGAATTAGTATGAATGGATGATCAACGTGGACTCGGTGGTCCAAACGCTCTGTTTCCATACTGAATCTGTCAATCAAACAATCACACCCATTTTAAACTATACTATCGATATTTCCATACACAGGCTTCTATTAGAGATAAACAATTACTAAAATAAACAAATAAATAAACCAAAAGCTCTGAACTACATTTTTTTAAATTTGTAATTATTATTGGGAGCATTGGTTTTGTCTTTTTACACTATAATTGTTTGTTTTTATGTGTGTGCGTATATAAAAATAAAACATGTTTATTATATTGTGTACTGAGTACAAGGTTTACATTCTGTTGTGATGTTCCAAGTAAGATTCCATTGTTCTGGTTGAGACATATGACAACGAATTGCTTTATTATGTATTTTGTTAGGTTTTTCTTTTTTTTTCTGAACAGTTTTACTTGATTTTACACACATCTTTGCCTTCCTATTGCCTTTTTAATTTCACCTTTGCACATTCTACGCTCCAGTCTTTTTGATGTTAAGGAAATCAGAAGGTGTGGGTTTAGTGCAGAAAAGTGGCTTTTAGGAAGATCAACAATGTTCTTGGGATCTTATTGAATGGCACAGCGCATAATGGGCTGATTGGTCTACTCTTGCTATTGTTTCTTTTTTCTCTGTGATGACCTTTCAATATTTGTCATAACTGTTCTTTTTTTTAACATAACAGATCATTTCTTAGTAGTAACACCTGTCATGTCCAATGTAATATTCAAGCTTTTGTTTACTTTTTGTGCATTTGCATAACAATGCTTCCAGTATGGTCTCCCACATCCATGTTCATAGCCTTACTTGAAGATAAATATCACACCATCTCGTTGAACTTGCTGTATAATAGTTAAAAAGGTTCTCTTGAATGCATTGTAAAACTGCTGAAATTTTAACCATACTTGATCTGTTTCACTTCATATCTGAGTGGTTAAAATCCCCTACCATTTATGTGGTGTTATTTTTGCACTTCTCAGAATCTAATCTACATATTTTCTCTTCTGTATTTCCCTGAAAACATTGGGTCCTATTTTATATTCACAGAAATATCTTGCCCTTCTTGTCTGCATTTCATTGGCCCGAAAGTGAAAACAAAAGTTGAACTGATCTCAAAAAGGATCTGGCAAGATTTAACAAAGCCTCAATGGTAAGTCCCAAGCAGCAAAGTGAAGAGGTCTCATCCCAAAATGCTGAGCTTTGACTGGAGGCAAAAGTGAGGACAGAGCACTCCAAAATTTTTGTTTAAATGGGCAGCCAGTCTTAAATGTCTCTGACATTCAAAATTATATCAAATAACTAAAAGTAGAAAAATAGGTAAATTTGAATCTTACAAATGAATCATAAAGTCCCTCTTGGTAGGCTGATTCTGAAGATTAAGTTGTTTGGGATCTTCATTGTTCAGATTCAGAACGGGCTTACTCATGGAATACAGAGGGTTGCGTGGAAGGGTGTTGAGGGAACTGTGGCGACAGTCACTGTCGCAGCGCGATGCCGGAAATGCACCCACCCCATGACAATGTCCACGACAAGCTACCACCTAATCGACGTCAAGCTACGACAAGCTACATCAACACAATTCCTGGCGATTCGGGACGTCCACACCTACGACAACCTTCCAACCACACAGGCGACAACCTACGACACCTGAAGTCACCTACCCCCACCAGCGACAAACTATGACAAGCTACATCCCTGTCGGCGACAAATGAAGACAACTGAATACCTCTGTTGATGCCAGAACTGTCGCCAGCTGACGTAGGTTGTCGCCAATGGAATTAATCGAGGTCATGACCAGGTGACAACCCAAGTCACTTGGTGTCATCCTGGCGACAACCTACGATAGCACCTATGACAGGAGAAGACGGGCAAACGTCAAGCCCACTGTCGCGAGAGGTTTTGAACATTTCAAAATCCAGCGGCGACAAGAAAATAAAGTAACGACACTTTGAGGGGACCCGCTCACGACAAAACAGGTGTCACCCCATGACCATGGGGCGACAACCTATTTTTCGGCCCTTTATTCTGATTGGAGGCCTCTGCCAGTGGATTTCAACAGAGGATCTCTGTAGGATGGAACTGCAGATGCTGGTTTAAACCAAGATAGACACATAAAACTGGAGTAATTCAGCGAGACAGGCAGCATGTCTGGACAGTAGGAATGGGTGATGTTTCGGGTCGAGACCCTTCATTGCGTCTGAGGAAGGGTTATATAAATAAATAAATAAATAAAATAAATGAAAAATAAAATAATAATAATAATAATAAATAGGGGCCCAATGAGTCAGGGAAAGAGAGAAGAGCAAATATGTAGATTAGGTTCTGAGAAGTGCAAAGATAACACCACAGAACTGGTGTATGTATACACGCGCACACACACACATTCTCCATAATGTTTGTGACAAAGAACCATCATTTATTTATTGCCTCTGTAATACACAATTTGAGATTTGTAATAGAAAAAAATGAGGTTAAATCGCACACTGTCAGATTTTAATAAAGGCCATTTTTATACATTTTGGTTTCACCATGTAGAAATTACAGCTGAGTTTATACATAGTCTCTCCATTTCAGGGCTCCATAATGTTTGGGACACAGCAATATCATGAAAATGAAAGTAGTCATGTATGTTGTTGTATTTCCTTTGCATGCAATAACTGCTTGAAGTCTGCAATTCATGGACATCACCAGTTGCTGGGTGTCTTCTCTGGTGATGCTCTGCCAGGCCTGTATTGCAGCCATCTTTAGCTTATGCTTGTTTTGGGGGCTAGTACCCTACAGTTTTCTCGAGCATATAAAAGGCATGCTCAAATTGGGTTTCAGGTCGGGTAATTGACTTGGCCACTCAAGAAATCACCATTTCTTCTTTGAAAAAACTCCTTTGTTGCTTTAGCAGTATGTTTGGGATCATTGTCTTGCTGTAGAATGAACCGCTAGCCAATGAGTTTTGAGGCATATGTTTGAACCTGAGCAGATAGGATGTGTCTATACACTTCAGAATTCATTATGCTACTACCATCAGCAGTTGTATCATCAATGAAGATAAGCGAGTCAGACAGCAGCCATACATGCCCTGGCCATAACATGCCCACCACTGTGTTTCACAGGTGAGGTGGTATGCTTTGGATAACCATTATAACCATATAACAATTACAGCCCTCTCGGCCCTTCCAGTCCGTGCCGACCATTTGTTTTCCCCTAGTCCCATCTACCTGCACTCAGACCATACCCCTCCATTCCCTTCCCGTCCATATACCTATCCCCTTTAATTTTAAATGTTTAAAATCGATCCTGCCTCCACCATTCTGCTGGAAGCTCATTCACACAGCCACCACCCTCTGAGTAAAGAAGTTCCCCCTCGCGTTACCCTAAACTTCTGTCCCTTAATTCTCATGTCATGCCCTCTTGTTTGAATCTTCCCTACCCTCAATGGGAAAAAACGTTATCCACGTTCAACTCTGGTCTATCCCCCCCCTTTCATCATTTTAAAGACCTCAATCAAGTCCCCCCTTAACCGTCTGCACTCCAAAAGAATAAAGACCTAACTTGTTCAACCTTTCTCTGTAAAATAGTTGCTGGAACCCAGGCAACATTCTAGTAAAATCTCCTCTGTACTCTCTCTATTTTGTGGATCTTGGGCAGTTCCTTCTCTCTCCATACTTTGCACTTGCCATCACTCTGATATAAGTTAATCTTAGTCTCATCTGTCCATAAGGCATTTTTTCCACAACTGTGGTTGCTCTTTTAAGTACTTCTTGGTAAACTGTAACCCAGCCATCCTATTTTTACGGCTAACCAGTGATTTGCATCTTGCAGTTTAGCCTCTGTATTTCTGTTTGTGAAGTCGTCTGCGGACAGTGGTCATTGACAAATCCGCACCTGAGAGATGTGTCTTATCTGTTGGACAGATGTTTGGGGATTTTTCTTTATTATAGAGGGAATTCTTCTGTATCATAAGCATGTGTGAGGTCTTCCTTGGCTTGCCAGTCCCTTTGCAATTAGTTAGCTCACCAGTGCTCTGTTTCTTCTAAATGATGTTTCAAACTGTTGATTTTGGTAAGCCTAAGGTTTGGTCTGATGTCTCTAACAGTTTTATAACTTGTTTCTCAGTCTCATAATGGCTTATTTGACTTTCATTGGCACAACTTAGGACCTCATGTTGAGAGAAAGCCATAAATGTTTCCAAAGGTGATGGAAAGACTGGAGGAAATACTAGGTGCTGAGAGCTCTTATACTTGCATTAAGGAGGCAATTAAACATACCTGAGCAATTTACAAACACCTGTGAAACCATGTGTCCAAAACATTATGGTGCCCTGAAATGGGGAGCTATATATAAACACAGCTGTGTTTATGGTGAAACCAAAATATATAAAAATGACCTTTAATAAAATCTGTCAATGTGCACTTTAAACACATGTGATTTTTTTTTCTATTACAAATCTTAAATTGTGGAGTACAGAGGTAAATAAATAAATGATGGGTCTTTGTCCCAAACATTATGGAGGGCACCGTATATCTATCTATATCTCTCACACCAACATTTGTAGAGTTGCGGACATTGAGGAAGATTGTCTAAGTATACATAGGGATATAGATCAGGTACAGAAATGGCTACAGAAATGTCAGATGGAGTTTAATCTGAGCAAATGTGAAGTGTTGCACTTTGTGACGTCAAATGGAAGGGGAAAATATACAATTAATGGCAAGATCTTATGTAATGGCTTAGCATGACGTACAGAGGATCTTGGGGTTCAAGTCCATAACTCCTTTAAAGTGACAACATAAATAGATAAGAGTGGTAGGAAAGGCATATGTTATGTTTGCCTTCATGGGTTGGGGCATTGAGAACAAGAGTTAGGAAATAATGTTCCAGCTTTATAAGACTTTGGTTAGGCCGCATTTGTAATATTGTGTGCATTTCTAGCACCACATTGGAGGAAAGATGTGGAGGCTTTGAAAAGGGTACAGAGGAAATTTACCATTGGTGGAAGGGTGTGGAGGCTTTGAAAAGGGTACAGAGGAGATTTACCAGAATGCTACCTGGATTAGTTATGAGAGGTTAGACAAATTTGGATTATTTTCTCTGGAGAGTCAGCGGCTGAGAAAAACCTGTTATTATAAACATATAAAATGGTTATAGAAATATTAAATTATAGAAATTTCAAGATTATTATAAATGAGGTAGACAGTCAAAATCTTTTTCCTTGGATGGAAATTACAAAGACCAGACAAAATGGCTTTAAGGTGAGATGGGCAAAGTTTGGGGGTGGTGGGGGAGTCAGATATAATAGTGACATTTAAAAGGCTTTTGTATAGACACATAGAAGAAATGGAATATAGGGATATAGATCATGTGCACGCAGAGGAGATTATTTTAAACTTGGTAATCATATTCAGCTATGAACATTGTGGGGCCTGTTACTTTTTTCCACACAGTGGGTGGTGGGTTATGGAACGAGCTTCCAGAGGATGATAAGGCAAGTACTATAACGACATTTGAAAGACAATTGGTCTGGTTCAGTGATAGAAAAGGTTTGGCGGGTTATGGGCCAAATACAGGCAGGTGGATTAGTGTCGATGGAGCGTCCTGGTCAGCGTGGGCCGAAGGGCCAGTTTCCGTGCTGTGTCGCAATGAAAAAATTGAAATCAATTGTGATTCAGCATCAGGAGAGGGGCGATAAATGTTGAGAGTCAAGTCATGTATGGCAGTGTTTTGGACAAGTTTCCAGAAGGCAAAAAAGTGGGGCTAGCAAGTAGATAGTTATGGCCTAAACCAACAAAGGGTACAGAGGAGATTTACCAGCCTAAACTAACAAAGGCAAAAAGAAGCATTTTTGACAGGACCAAATTTAAACATAAAATATTCCACTGTTTTCACGTGCTCGACACAGGGTATGGGGAACATTATTAAGTACAGAATACTACATGATGAAATACAGATTAATATCAGCCCACGCAACAGGCTCACGATGTCAGGTTGTCTCTTAGGAGGGGAGGTACGTAGTAGAGTCGAATTCTCAAGTTTCTCTTTACAAAAAGCAAACAAGTCAACGGAGACTATTTAAATGTACCCTTACATCTGCTTTACAGCAAGGCTGACATTAGTCTTCTTAACTTATCTAGGCGAGAATATAACAATCAAGACGCAGAGAGAATACAATATTAAATATCTAATTTCCATTTACTGCCACAATAGATCAGTCTCTTCTGACGGAGGGTTACAATCTTAAATGAATGGGCGCTTTAAAACTTCAAACGCCTTTTTGTACATGTAGATGGATGGTACACTATTCACGTATGGGGGCGGGGGTTAAATTCAACATAAATGAGACGTCAACAGCTGTTAACAATAACCAAAATACAGTAGGTGTCCGTTTTCTAATGTGGGACAGAAATTTAAAAACTGTGTTTTGATCTGCAGATGGTCATTTGATGAGAAGTTGGATACTCACCGGCGAGGACGAAGAGAACAATGAGGGCTGACAGTCGAGTCCGACAGCACAACGGGCTTCTCTGACCGGCGGAGAATGAGGAACAGCTGGCGGAGCAGGAGACGGAGACGGCCATGGCTGACACGGGGGGGGGGGGGGGAGGACGGACGACGACGGTCTGAACCAAAGAAGGGTCTCGGCCCGAAACGTCGCCTATCTCCTTAGATGCTGCTGCACCCGCTGAGTTTCTCCAGCCTTTTGTGTAACCCTCTTGCTTTATAATCTTTGGTCTGAACTGAGATCAGGGACCGCGGCGGCGGCGGCGGCACAACTTGAAGCCGCCAAGCCAGCGGCAGCTGCCGTGCGGCTCGGCATCAGCTCGGGGCCCGAAGCAGCTCCCACACGGAGAGTCCCCGCCGCCGCCGGGCCTCCTCCCTCCGTTTCCGACCCGCTGTCAATCGCAGTCCAGCGGCAGCGATAGCGACAGCGACGCCTGGCCTCGGCCTCCTCCTCCGGCCCGGTTCCTCTCAATCAGACCCTTCCTCCTCGTCCCCACTCCGCTCCGGATGTCGCCTGCCGACGGTCGGACACCCGGTTGTTTGCCGGCAACCACTGGAAGCCTGTGGCTTCCTCTCTGATCGGCCAGATACTGGGCCCGGCCCGGTCCGGCCTCCTCCTCCTCCTCCCCCTCCCCCTCCCCCTGCCGCCAGACGCCCTGCGTCACTGCACAGACAGGGCGGCGATGAAGGCCATGTCCCCTCGGCCCGGCCCAGCCCAGCCCAGTCAGTCAGGGGCCCTCATTCTAGCTTCACTCCCACTTTCTCACTTTTACCAATCACTCGTTTACTTTTCCAAAACGAGAAAAATCATAAAGGAATAACTTTTTATAGTGGTCAGAACTTCTGAGAACTGTTAAAGTTCGGAACTTTTAAAGATGGTTGGCCCTGCCAATGACATTTATGCTTGATGGGGGGGGGAAAAAACGTTATGTACGAGAATTAGTAACAAAATCAATGACTTCTCACTCTCAATTCTCACCCAATGTTGGCAGCTCTCCATTTTTAATGCAAGTTTCGGTATTACTTTGGTGCTGATAATAAAGATCTTTTCCCTGTTATTTTCAACAATAAGTGCATTGAGTCTCTGCCAATGAAGTCATTGATTTTGTTACTAGTTCTTGTACATAATGCGAGGATGTGCAGCGACCGAGGGGGTTTTGCATTTTTCAGCTTGAAATTGTGCAATCTGCTGCATACTGTGTAGCAAGTCTTTTAACTTACATTTGAATGCAACATTAATGTTTTAAATTAGATTAGGTATATGGATCATATGCATGCAGAGGAGATTATTCCACTGCAGGCTCTGATCAACAGGTGCAGCATATGAATGACCTTAGTATATTCATGTATGGAAATCGGATTATAATTCATATACATATATTTATATATAGAGAGAGAGAAACAAGGCAAGAAGAGTCAGACTTCCATCACTGTTCTGCACAAATAAATTAATCAACCTTTACCCTTTGACTATAGAAACAAGACGGAAATAATGCCACATATTCAATCAAGTATACGGTTTCAATTAAATTAAGATATATATGTAAAACACATATATGGAAACAGGCCCTTCAGGCCACCAAGTCCACACTGTCCAGCAATCTATCATACACCAGATTTATCCTACACGCCAGGGACATTTTACAGAAGCCAATTAACCTATAAACCTGCACTTCTTTCGGATGTGGGAGAAACTGGAATGTCCCAAGAAAACCCATGTGGTCATAGGGAGAATGTACAAATTCTGTACAGGCAGCACCCATAGTCAGGATCAAATCTAGGTCTGGTGCAGTAAGGCAGCAACTCTACCGCTGCGCCACCATGCTGCCCCATTAAATTATTGTTTTCTGTAATATATTTATTCTGGTGTCACGTCAATAAAGATGAACACATGATTCTGATTTCTGCCCTTAGTTGGATAACACATATCTCTAGTCATTGTGTTTTACATCTATATGGCTGGTTTTCAACCTCTTCAGTCTGAAGGTATCGACCCAAAACATCACCTATTCCATCTCTACAGAGATGCTGCCTGTCCCGCTGAGTTATTCCAGCTTGTTGTGTCTATCTTCAGTTTAAATCAGCACCCGCAGTTCCTTCCTATACTCTTTGTTAAACGAAACGGGTCTTATTCTCATAATATTATTCACCTCAACTAAGTATTTTCTTCACATCCGTTGCTGCAGAGAATACAATCCCAGTTATCAAATCTTTCTTCAAAGTGAAAACAAAATTCCAGCCCTGTCAACATCTTCATAAATCGCCCCTGGATCCTTTCCAGAGCAATTGCACCCTTTCTACAATGTGTCATAGTTTTACAGCATGGAAACAGGCGCTTCATCCCAACTTGTCCATGCCCAATCTAAACTAGTCCCATTTATGGAACTAGTTTGTGAGATTGTGTGTCAGTATGTGTGAGGGTGTGTATGAGAGTGTGTATCAGTGTGTGTGTGTGAGGGTGGGTGTGTATGTGTGAGGGTGTGTCAGTGTGTGTGAGAGAGTGTGTGAGAGTATGAGATTGTGTGTGAGAATGTATGTGTGAGGGTGTGTGCCTGTATGTGAGAGTGTGTGTGCCAGTGTCTATGTAAGGGTGTGTTAGGTTGTGTGTGAGAGTGTGTGTCAGTGAAGCAGCGACAACACCCGGAGTGAGCAGACATTCGGTGACTTGACGATGTCCGGGGAGAGTTTCCCTCCCCCTCCCCCCTCGCATTCTCCTTATACATTCCCCTCATAGTTTTTACTCACCTCTAAAACAATTTTTGCATTATTTTGAATTTTCAGCACCTACAGATTTTTGTTCCATGAATGTCAAATGGAATCATTAGTACTGCAGTTACACTGCCATTTTAAATAGTATGGGATGGGCTAAAGCCAATCAAATTGCTCGTTCTTTACGGGAAACCCGCCGACAGAACGCTATTCTCATTGGTGAGTGTGGAGGAGATCTGGAAACCTTGGGCAAATTGAATTGTTCGTGACTTTATCTATTTATTTATTTATTTTAAACAAATTCTTTTTTTTGAGCATGAGAAATTCTGTGATCAGCGTGAGAGCGTGAGAATTTTGTTAAATGCGTGAGTCTCACGCTCGATGTGTGAGTTTGCAGCCCTGAAATTGGTTTCTAATTGGTATTCTTTAGTGAGATATAAAAACAATCTATTTAGTACAATGATGCATGTTCACTATTAAAAGAGGGAATGGACTAATTCAAAGTCAGCATGGATTTTGAAAAGGAAATTATTCCTTGATTCCACATTGATTTTTCGAGGAAGTAACCAAGAGAGCAGACTGTACATGCAATAAGTTTAATTCATTCAGCTTATCAAAAGTTGCTTTGGTGAGTTTGCCAGAAAACTCTAATCATTAAAGGCAGAAACTTCAAACTCAGGTGTTGAGTGGAAGGGTGTATTTATTGCACATTGGTTTTGGGACAGATGCAGAGAGTGAAAAGGTGGCTATTTATAGTGGAAGAAGCTGAAATCTGGATTTATTTCATTTCATTTAAAATCTGGATTCAATAATGCAATTTCTACGTTTTTGGATGATATCAAATTTGGGAGAAATAGTCAAAACTGATGTGGTCAGAAGCAATGGCACAGCAATGACTAGCTGTCCATTCTTTACTTCTGTGTTTTGATGCGCAAGCGTAATATTCACGGAAGAACAACCCAGCAAGGAGATAGCCATAAAAGAACACAAAGTGCTGGAGTAACTCAGTAGGTCAGGCAGCATCTTTAGCGAACACGGATAACTGATGTTTCAGGTCGAGACCTTCTTCAGACAGCCAGCAGTTCTTTATGGAGTTAACAGCCAGAGTGAGCATGATCAGCTCAGCAACCTTGCTATTACTGTGCCATTTATCTTTGCCAATTTTGTGCAGGAAAAAATAAAAGTGATGTAGAATGGACCTATTCCAATGTGCAATCTCACTAAAGAACAGGTAGCCATGAATCAAAATACCCACATTTTTTCAGTGATTCTTAATTCCTTGGAGGAAGAAACATTCACTTATAATGCACCTTCTATAATTGACAGCTAGTAACATCAGTACGAAAGGGTTAAGCAGTTGGAACTTCTCCAGTATGCATTCCCTTCAAAATCCAGACTTGACTGGGAGCAAAAAGATCAGGAATTTATCTCTAATGCGAAATGTGACACTCAAGATCATTACATATTAGTTGTCAAAATGTAAGATTGCAGACAATAACTCGGAATAGCCTAGAAATGAAAGGTTTCAATGAAAGATCATTGATCTTAAGCCTTAACCTTTTTCTCTTTCCATTTTTCCAGTTTTATTTTGTTATTCTTGCAATGATGTTGAATGCTTTACCAATGCTACTGTTTAGCACTCATTAAACCAAAATAAGCTGGTCAATGCCCGAGTTTAAAAAATACATAAGGAAGGGTTCCATAGAAGCAGTAACCACACCGACACGCGCAGTGGGGTGAGCTCACATGAGGTATTTTGTATACAGTGGTAGGAAAGTCCAGGATCAAATGGGGTACTGTCCCTCACTGTCAGAGCACTTGCAACAACTACAGGAACATTTCACTTCTAAGTATTTCTGGAATGTCCTTTGCCAGAGCGATCCTGCAATGACTTCACAGGCTCGCTGACCAGCTATACCCTGAGGCAGAATACGAACATTACCTTTGTTGATCTTATGAATTATTTTGATTCTGTCAGCAGACGTGGCCTCTACCAGGTACTGGAAAGGATTAGATGACCATCATGCCTTCTAAACCTCATTCAGTCCTTCAATGAGATTATGCACGGTGCAGTGCAATTTGATGGTGCTACATCAGTTTCCCCATGAGAAGAGTGCAGCAAGGCTGTGTCCTCGCTCCCATTCTGTTTGGTATCTTCCTCTCTGCCTTTCTGACCTTTGCCTTCCCAACAGACACAGAAGGAGTGTATCTTGACAGCAGAAGCGACAGGAAGCTCTTCAATCTAGCAAGGTTGAAAGTCAAGATAAAGGTACGAACTGTGCTTATAAGGGACCTCCTGTATGCTGATGATGCTACACTCATCACCCCAATGGAAGAAGGACTTCAGGGGCTGATGGGCAGACTATCTCATGCTTGCAACAAATACTGACTAACAATCAGTTTTAAGAACACAGTTATCTTGGGTTAGGGTACTCCATTCCCACCTGAAATTACCCTAAATAGCACTCTGCTGGAAACTGTCGACAAATTTACCTACCTAGTATCTATGTTGGCTCTTTCTGGATGTAGAGGAAAGGCAGCAACCACCTTCAGGAGACTTAACCAAGCAGGCATGGAAGAACAGGAAAATCACAATCAAGAACAAGATCTGTCTACATAGCATGCATCCTGAGCATGTTACTGTACAGCAGTGAAGCTTTGACGACTTGCCTACATCAAGAACGGAAACTGAGTCATTTTAATTTCTGCTGTCTTCCTCATAACCTGGGAGTTTTTTGGCAGAACAAAATCACCAATTAATCTGTCCTCTCCCTGACACTTTATTTGTCGGTGTAATTTTCCTGAAGTACCACTTTTCTGAAGAAAGTCTCCTCGCTGTTACACTACTTCATAAACATCCCAGGTTACTTTGTAGTAACACTGGAAGAATTAAGACTGAATAGCCATGTTTGTTCAATTCACAATAGACATAGACTGAGACAGTTTCACACCGTGATTTAGGGTGTAATAAATTGCACTAATTTTACACTAATATTGTTTTTTAAATTATAAAACAGCCTTGATTCACTTCAAACAGCATTTTTGGTTTATGATTGCCAGTTTACGAGAAATTGCAACAACAGAAGAGACATTCTTCACAAAACTCAAAGCCAAAATCATAGCTCTTAGGTGAGGAACTGAGCCCAAGGCAATGAAAGGATCTCCTATTATGACATCTGCAAACAGATCATCTATACTCCCTATGCCATACAAAAATGTAAATCCGCTCTTACCTCTGTGGTCCTGCAGGACAGCAACTGTTACACAAAAGGAATTTCACTACTGGAGTCAGCAATCTGGTTAACAGGCTCAGAGCTCTACTTCAGGCAGCTTAATCTTTGTTGAGATACCATATGTAACCGTTAGCCCTGATGGTGAGATCACATCCGGAAATATATGGATACGATACTAGAGACACTAAAAATAAAATCTCTCTATATGCGGATGATGTGCTACTTTACATCACAAAACCAGAAACTAGTATCCGTAATTTGTTAAAATTAATAACTGAATTTGGATCCTATTCAGGATATAGTATTAACTGGAATAAAAGTGAACTTATGCCAATAACGATAAACAATTTACATATATTACAACAATTCCCTTTTAAGATAACAAATGAAAAATTTAAATCTAGAGCCGCTTTAAGTACTCTGGGAAGCAGACCATCAGGCCCTGGGGATTTATCAGCCTTCAGTCCCATCAGTCTATTCAACACCATTTCCAGCCTAATGTGGATTTCCTTCAGTCCCTCCGTCACCCCAGATCCTCTGGCCCTCGTGCAGCCATGTCTCTGTAATTCCCACAACATTATCCTTGACACATAGCACCTAGCTCTTTGGCACACATCATTTTTTCTAGTGCATAGTACTTCCCTGCTTGCATTGATGATATTAACTTATATTTCCATATCTCTATGAAAACTAAAGCCTCCTCTCTCCTACCTGCTGCCTCTTTTGCTACTATGCTGCCTCTCTCACATTTCTATCCTGCACTCCCTCCTCGATGGCTGTTATAGTAACGGAAGGGCCTGTCCCACTTAGGTGATTTATTTCGGCGACTGCCGGCAACTGCCACAGTCGTAGCTGAAAAAGCAGTAACTGGACCCCCCCCACACAACAATGTCTACGACAAACTACCACCTTGTTGACGTCAAGCTACCGACAACCGCCGACCCATGAGGACATCCGCCTACAACCACACCTACGACAACCTACGACCACACAGGCGACAACCTATGACAACCAAAGTAAACCTACGTACACCCGCGGCAAGCTATGACAAGCAAAGACCCTGTCGGCGACAACTGAAGACAATTCAGTCGCCGATATTTGTCACCGGTTGACGTAGGTAGTCGCCGATGGAATTCACCAAAGTCAGCACCCAGCGACAACCAATGTCACCTGGCGACAACCTGCATCATCCTGGCGACAACCTATGACACCCACGACAGGAGAAAAGAAGCTACATCAAGCCCACAGTCGCCAAAAAGTTTTGAACATTTCAAAATCCAGTGGCGACCAGAAAAACATTACGACTCTTTAGGCGACTACTCACGACCATACATGCGTCAACCCGCGACCATGTGGCGACAGCCTTGTCACCTGTAGTCGCTGAAAAAATCGCCTAAGGGGGACAGGGGCTTTACAATGTAAAGACAAAAGTGCTGGAGTAACTCAAGCGTTTCCTTGGAGAACGTCTGAAGAAGGGTTTCGGCCCGAAATGTTGCCTATCTCCTTCGCTCCTTAGATGCTGCTGCACCCGCTGAGTTTCTCCAGCCTTTTGTGTACCATGAACAGGTGACCTTTTGGGTTGGTAGTGACTTCAGACTGATATTGAGGGGGAGGGGAAGGAACCTGGGAGAGAGGAAGGATAGGGCAAAGTGTGTCAGGTAATCAGTGAACACAGGCAAAGGCAGTTTTGATGGGCAGATGGTTGGTCAAATGCCAGATATGTAAAACAGGTTTGAGATAAAAAGATTGAAGAGTTACAAATGGTGAAGTCAAAAGTAGGAATGGAGGTGGAAGGGGAGGGGAAGAAAAGCTGTGAGTCCAGGTGGGGCGCAGGGAAAGAGGGTGGGGGGGGGGTGTGAGAAAAGAAGGGTCGGGTGAGAAAAGAGGGGTGGGGTGAGAAAAGAGGGATGGGGTGAGAAAAGAGGTGGAGAAAGGGGAAGAGTTAGGGGGTTATGTTAGTGGCTACCTAAAATGTTCACTTGTTACCTGAGATTACGAGGGCAGCACAGTGACACAGCTGGTACAGTCACGGCCTCAAAATGCCAGCGACCTGAATTCAATCCTAATCACATTTTCCCTATAATTGTGTGAGTTTCTTATGAGTGCGTCAGGTTTCTCATACATCCAAAAGACATGCAGGTTGGTAGGTTAATTGGCTACTATAAATTGTCCGTTGTGCAAAGGGGAGTGTTAAAGTCTGAGGGGACTTGAGAATGTGGGGAGAGTTTAAAAAATGGGATTAATGTATAGTTATTGTGAATGGGTGGTTGATGATCGGCGTTGACTCTGTGAGCTAAAGAGCCTGTTTCTGTGCTGTGACTATGACTCTACTAGCTTCTAGACTAAATGCTCTGGGGATGTCATATATCGTTAAAATGATATAGAGATGGGGTTAGTCCATGTTTGGTTGAATTTACCAATCTGTACATATCAAATATCTGTAAATTGTTGATAGTTTGTGTGAATATTAAGTTTTCAAGGGGAAGCAGTGTAGTATACTGTAAATGAGGGTTATGTTCCTTTAACATTTGAGTGCACTATGTGACTTTTAACGCAATGGATGATGCACCAGCCACTGCTGTTAGTTGTGAGTTGACTTCCTTCTGTAAAGGAATGTTTGTTTGCAGCTCTATTTCTGTCACATGACCTAATAAGGTGACTGTACCAAAGATCCTTTTGACATTACAGTTTCTAAGTTCTGCAATTCTCACACTAACTTTTTTTCCATCTGTGTAAATAAGGAAATTAAAGGTGTATGTAACAGGAGTAATGCCACACTATGTAAAATTCAGACTGGACAAATCAAGTTAGTTAGTACTAGCAATTCAGCAGATGAATTCAACAATCTTTTGAGCCAAGGTCATTTCTAATTATTTTGTCAGTGTCATCCTTTATTAAAAGAGCAACCACATCTCATTCTCTTTTTTGCCTTTCCTTTTTCTATTTTGAATGCCTTGGAATATTTACCTCCCCATAATGGCAATCCTGCGGCGATGTTTCTATAATAATAACGAGGCCATACCCATTTACATTTATTTGTGCTATTAATTCATCCATCTCTTTGCAGATGTAGCATGCATTTAGATGAAATGGCTTTATATTTGTACTGTTTGGTGCTTAGCTACGTTTCTGCTGGCTAGTTATTTTACTTACTGCACTTCTAACTTCTAAAAGGCCTGTCCCACGATTTTTTCGGCGACTGCCGGCATCATTGACTGATGTATCAGGGTCGCCGAAAGATTTTGAACATTTCAAAATCCAGCGGCGACAAAAAAAATGTTGCGACACAATAGACAATAGGTGCAGGAGTAGGCCATTCGCCCTCGAGCCAGCACCGCCATTCAATGTGATCATGGCTGATCATCCCCAATCAGTACCCCGTTCCTGCCTTCTCCCCATATCCCCTGACTACGCTATTTTTAAGAGCCCTATCTAGCTCTCTCTTGAAAGCATCCAGAGAACCTGCCTCCACCGCCCTCTGAGGCAGAGACTTGAGGAAACATCGCACATCAATACGTCATCGCGCCACATCACCACCGTGTCACGCCGTATCACGCCGCGACTTTTTCGGTGATCTGATACATCAGTCAATGATGCTGGCAGCCGCTGAAAAAATCACCAAGTGCGACCTGTCTGCTCCTAGGTCTAATCTCCCTGCTGAGCTAAGATAAACACTCTGTAAAACTATTTGTAAACTGCCCTACAAAAATATTAGTCCCATGCCTGTTGAGGTGTAATCAACCTGATTCATACAGGTCATGTCTCCTCTGGAAACAGTAACAGTAGTCAGAAATCTACAGCCTTCCCTCCAGTACCACCTGTGCTTTTACCACCAGGCATTTCCTCCTGCCTTTTCATCCTTAAAATCTACTTGCAATACTGTTCAGTGACATCTTTCACCTTGTACCATGGAGGCAAAATGCCATCCTGAAGTCATATCAATGGCTGCAGAAAAACTTGTCTGTTTTCATGACTAGTGAATCCCCTGTCATTGATGCTCTGTCACTGGTGACCTCCCCGGTACAAGGCAGAATGAAGACAATGTGCGAAAACAAGCAGATCGCAATAAGGTTAGAAAAATAATGGAAAAACACATGGGCACGCAAGTGTGGGTGACATCAAGATAAAATATTTCCAAATAGAAAATGTTTAAAAAGGAACTGTAGATGCTGGAAAATCGAAGGTAGACAAAATGCTGGAGAAACTCAGCGGGTGAGGCAGCATCTATGAAGCGACGGAAATAGGCAACGTTTCGGGTCAAGACTCCTCTTCAGACTGATGTGGGGGGGGGGCGGGGGGGAAGGAAATGATCTATTGCAACTTAATCATTGTATTTAAATGTAAATACCTGCTATTGTATTGGTGGGAGTTGGAATCTGAGAGGAGTTGATGAGATGAGAATGTAATTGGAGCCATGTAGATTGATCAGTGCAGATCTGGTTTCCATTCTGTATTACTCTATGACTAGTTTGTACATGGACAGATCTTGTCAATCAGAAGGCAGCAAAGCTAAAGAGGCTAGTGGCAAAGAAACAAGGCATGTGAGATATGTGACGCAATCATGTTTTTTTAAATTAATTTTGATGAATAAATGAATAATGTTCACACTGTGGTCTCCTTTACTTTGGAAACATCAAACTCATATTTGGTGATTGGTTTGTTAAACATCTTCATCTAGTTTGCAGGTTCAGCCTTGAGATTTCCATTGCCTGTCATTTTAATTCTCCATCCCACTCTCAATCTGACCTCTGGTCTCTGGACTCCAATACTGTTACTGTAAGACGCGATGCAAGCTTGAAAAACAGCACCTCATGTACCTTCTGGCATGTTGCAGTCATCTGCACTAAATATTTAATTCTATATCTTACTGTAACTTGATTCCTGTCTGTATTAGTCATCTATGATATTGGCTCAGTATCTCTTTTTTTTTTCACGTGATATCTTTTCCTCTGGGAATGTAGGACATGCCCAGCCTAACCTGCAAGGCATGTCTTCCTATATATTTATATCCCTGTGGTCGCTCAGCTTTACTCCATTAGAGACATTTCCCTCTTTGACCTGAAACATTGATCTGTTTCTCATCCCACAGATGCAGCCTGACCTGCTGAGCATTTCCAGCACTTTTTCTTTTTATTTATATGTGTTTCCATGTATGCATATTCCATTCTACATTCATGTGCCTAATGATATCAGAATCTATTCATAAATTAAAAAGTGGTGATTTGGGCAAAATGTAATCAAAAAATAAGTGCATCTTGTATTTGTTTTGGTTCATATATTTTTGGTACCTGTACTGCTTCTTTTTTCTTACTGACAACTCCAATGTCCCTCAATTCCTTTAAGCCTGAGATCTCCAGAAATCCTCCCTTGTTTTCTCCCTACGCATATCACACCTACTCTACAATATGGTAGCTCTCAGAGGTATTTCTACATTGCAACCCACGACATCACAACAGCACAAAGCTTTTAACGTAGTGAAACATCACAGGCACACCATCAGAAGAAATACTTCCACACCACAGATCCACCTCACAACAGCAAATAATTAGTAATTTCGTATGCGCATTATCAAAAAATATCCATTAGGCTGTCTCATTAACTTTAAGAATGGAACTCTACTGATACAATGACCTTGTAAACCTCCAACAATGCATAAATTCAAGAAAATGTTTCAAAAGTGGAATCACAACACAGCAGTGGACTTAACATTTGTTGTATTTGTGTTGAACATCACTATACTAATTAACACAAAACTGATAATTTAGTAACTTTTTTAGTGCCAACACATGTTTATGCAAGTGGCATTTGAAATATTTCCCTCTAGAGAAACCATTTATCATTAATTAGCTGCATGAGTTGTTAGTGTGTTTACAGGGTTGCTGCTCTGCTAAATGTTACGCTACTGAGAAGTAAATACGCCTACAGGAGACTACTCAAAGTTAACTTTTTATCAAAATCACTGGGTAAACCCTGCATGTCAGATCAATTAAATTAACATGGCAATGTCAACCTCCAGTTCCCTTGGATAAAGTGAACGGTTTAGTTTAAATTTTTATTGAGCCAAATCTTCCTATCTGTAGCTGGCAGTTCCTAAGAAGACCCTGGCAATCAGCCAATTGCAGTGAACAACAGATGGTAATGTATCTGCCATTTTCCTCCGCTGCTGGACCACACAATGCAGAGTTGGCTTCAGCTCGGGAATCACCATTCACATTCCAGACTATGTTATCCTCGCAGAGGATTGCAAATCCTTTGAATTCATGAGAAAATTGAAGATTAATTCATTTTCAAATGATTTTATTTTGTATTTCCATGATTTCTAAACATTTCTGTAAGTTTTAATAAACTTTTTTTGAAATATGTACCTTAATTATTTACATCAATTATACGTGTTGGAATGTCAAAAACATGTCTCAACCCGAAACGTCACCCATTCCTTCTCCCCAGAGAAGCTGCCTGTTCCATTTGTCAAAATGTAAAAAGCAGATAGCAACAAACTTGTTGAAGGTAAACCAGGGCAATCTTTAATGGATTTGTCAGACGGGAGTGGCGAGAACTACAAAGAGCACACATGTTGCTCAGTACTTCTTGAGTTCCACTCATAGAACAAAGGAAAGTTAGTGCAATTATACATTTTTCATATCAGTAAAATGCTCCTACCAAGTCTGAATATGGCATGATTGAAAGATTCTATAGCCTTTCAGAATATAGGAAAAGCTGGGTCCAAATCAAGCTCATCCAATAACAAATTATTGCTTATCTCTGGAGCGTCAGCTATTTTTTCAATCTTGGCTTCTTTATGGCCTTGAAAAAAGCGCATGATATTACGCAGGTTTCCATATTAATGCCTTTATTAAAAATACAACCTGTCCTCCATATTGTGTTCCATATAATTTGCAAAGTCATTCAGACTTGGCAGCGAGCCATTCTTTTGTTCTACTATGCATGCATTTACTAGACCATGCATTTGTAGAAGAATGACTAGATTTTGTAAACTATATTAGATTTGACTATTAGCAATTTCACACTGAGATACTCCAGCATTTTGTGTCCATCTTTGATTTACACCAGCATCTGCAGTTCCTTCCTAAACATTTAAAATTTGTTAGATTCCCAATAGATTTATTAGCTTTTACTTCTAAAGTAATCTTGGTGCAAGGTCTCAAGATTTTTTGTGCTGGCCAAGATGACAGTGGGGGACGATAGACACAAAGTGCGGGAGTAATTCAGCAGGTCAGGCAGCATGTGTAGGAGGACGCTGGTTTAAACTGAAGATAGACACAAAAAAGCTGGAGTAACTCAACGGGTCATACAGCATCTCTAGAGAAAAGGTGACAGTCTGGGTCGAGACCCTTCATCAGGCAGCATCTCTGGAGAAAAGGAACAGGTGATGTTTCGGATAGGAACTCGTCTTCAGACTTCTGATACTTAAGGAATCAAGCAGGAAACTAAACACAAGGATCTACCATGACATTATTGAACAGGGGAGTAGGCCTGATGCTGTTTTCGTGTAACCATGAGCACTAGGACCTTGTGATTCTGACACTGAATATTCCACTGTATTTGAAATAGCATCAACTCATGTGTGAATGGTTACTTAATGGTTACAATATAAAATAATTTGCACATATTGTATTCCTGATGAATTGGGATCTTAGTATTTTCTTCATGTGTTGAAAAGACTTAAATAGTGCTGCAAAGGTGAATTACCGCCTAATGTCAAATTACTGCCTGATGGATGACAGGACAATTCATCTTAACCAGCTCAGTGAAATATGACAATATAGTCAATTTATTCAAGCAGAGAATTATTGACTAGATCAAGTGCAAATTTAGTGATGTACTCTGGTCACAATAAAAGTGTCATAGTCACACAGCACAGAAACAAGCCTTTCAGCCCAGCTTGTCAATGCCGACCAATATGCCTGCATTTGGCCCATATCTCTCCAAACCTTTCCTATCTATGTATCTGTCCAAGCATCTCTTAAGAAATGTCTCGACCAAAAACGTCACCCATTCCTTCTCTCAGGAAATGCTACTTGTCCCGCTGAGTTACTCTTGATTTTTGTGTCTTTCTTCAAGTGTCTCTTACAAGCTATTATTATACCTTCCTCAACTAATTCCTTTGGCAGCTCATTTCCGTATACCTACCATCCCCTGAGTGAAAAGGTTGTCCCTCAGGTTCCAAATAAACCTTTCCCCTCCCACCTTAAACAAATGTCCTCTGGTATTTGATTCCACTACCCTGGGTAAAAGACTGCATTCACCCTAGCAATTCTAGGTGATTTATACACCTCCATAAGATCACCCTTAGCTGCCTATGCTTCAGAGAATAAAGTCCGAGATTGCCCAACCTCTTCCTGTAGCTCAGGCCCTTGAGTACTGGTAACATCATCGTAAATCTCCTCTGTACTCATTCCTGCTTAATGACAGTAAGCCAAAAGGAAACTGTAATGTGATATGATTTGTAAAATATCATAACCTGGATTTCAATTTTGGAATGGAGAATACAGCCAGTCCTTAGACACCTAATATGTTTGTAGCAAAGGATAATTGATATAATTATTGTAGTTATTAGCAGCAAAGGCTGGAAGGAATGAAAGGTTTGTGGTTGCATTAAAAATCTGGGATCAAAAGAGTAAAAACGAGAGATAAATGAAGACAAAGCATAAATTAGTCATCTGTCCACTGTGAAAGAAACAAGTCATTTCTGATATTTGCAAAGAGCTAAGTGTAATGGAGAAACCTGTGGAAAGACAGAATAGAACAAGAGAGAAAAATATCCATTTCTCAAATCAAACAATGAAAACTGAAAATAAGAGTTCAAGTTCAAGAGCCATTTATTATCACAGCAGAATCAAGATTTCCCACTGTGAGGGAAGCCAATAAAGTTCAGTCATCTTCCTTTTTGTTCACCCGTGGTCAGGGCCTTTGGGCCCTTCGCAGTCGTCGTTACGGGCGGCCCGATGTTTCAGGCCCTCTCGCTGGGATGATCGGAGCTTCGGCGTCGGAACGGAGAACACTCTCAGCGGCTTGGAGTTTCCGAATCGGCCACTTCCTACCGGAGACCGCGGCTCCCGAGGTCCACAGGCCGAGCTGGACGGAGCTCCAACACTGGCGATCCTTGGCAAAGATCCCAGGCTCCGCGATGTTAAAGTCAGCGCCGCCTGCGGCTGGAAGCTCCGCAAACCACAGCTACACGATGTTCAAGTCAGCTGGCCCAACACTCCGGAGCCTCAACACGGCGATCCCCGGTAAGGCATCGCCCGCTCCGCGATGGAATCCAGTGCTGCGCCGCCGTTGAAGCTCTGGCGGGTCTCCGGCAGGAAAGGCCGTGCGAATCCAGATGGTAGGCTGCGAGGGGGGGTGGGGGGCGAAGATGCGATTCGGAGAATAGACGCATCCCGACCAGGAAGTGACTGGGAAACGGTTTACCCCTTCCCCCCCCACCTCCCCTACTAAGAAACCACCCGATGATGCCTGATGCTAAATGTTTAAATAAAGCCTTTTCACATTAACCATATAACCATATAACAATTACAGCACGGAAACAGGCCCTCTCGGCCCTTCCAGTCCGTGCCGACCATTTGTTTTCCCCTAGTCCCATCTACCTGCACTCAGACCATACCCCTCCATTCCCTGCACGTCCATATACCTATCCACTTTACTCTTAAATGTTAAAATCGATCCTGCCTCCACCACTTCTGCTGGAAGCTGATTCCACACAGCCACCACCCTCTGAGTAAAGAAGTTCCCCCTCACGTTACCCCAAAACCTCTGTCCCTTAATTCTCATGTCATGCCCTCTTGTTTGAATCTTCCCTACCCTCAATGGGAAAAACGTATCCACGTTGTACCGATGGTAAGGATGCTTAAGGGTGCTCACACCCTTTAGTATCATCAGAGCTGCCAGATCATTCTGCAGTGTTTTGCATTGTGTTTGGTAGGGGCCCAGATTCACTCTTCCCTGGCGTTAGCAGGCTCACATGACATACATTTATTTTGTCCTGTTGCTGTAGTGCAGTAGTTGAAGCCAATGTTCTCAACTGAATTAAAGTCCATTTGCAATGGATGGCGATAAAATGCATCTTTCTCTGCAAACACTTACATTTATTTACAAAATAACTGTTTCTGTTAACAAGTAATGCTATGCAAAGTACTTATTTCCAGCACACAGTTCAATACAGTTATTTTGTATCCATAATATTATAAGTCTTCTGTCCCAGACATGTTACTGAACACTAAACCATTCTCAAGAAAAAAATAAAGATAATGAAGACAAGGGCGGCACAGTGGGGGTAGCGGTGGAGTTGTTGCCAGAGACCTGGGTTTGATCCCGACTATGGGTGTTGACTATATGGAGTTTATACGTTCTCCCCATATCTGTGTGGGTTTTCTCTGGGAGCTCTGGTTTCCGCCCACAATCCAAATGCGTACAGGTTTATAGGCTAATTGGCTTTGGTTAAAAAAAAAAGGAAATTGTCCCTAGTGTGTAGGATAATGCTAGTGTATGGGGATCGCTGATCGGTTGAATGAATGAATGGTTGGCCATAGGGCCTGTTTCCGCACTGTATTTTAAAACTATCTTGAAATTAAACTACCCAAAGTGAAGCCGATTTCTCCCAATTTCCTGGTCAACATTCATCTCTCAAACAACACCATCGAATCATTGTTGAGAGATCATGCTGTGTTTAAATTATTAATTACATTTACAAATTGTTTAATTAGCCATGAGTATTTTGAAACACCTTGGGTTTGTGATATGATACATGACTATGAATTTCTTTGTATTAAAATATTTAAACTATATGAATGCGTCCAGAGATTCATTGGTTGTCCATGATACTTTAATGTTTTGTTTCATTAATCCTCAGCTGTGCCATTCATAATGATACAAACATTCCTCATAAGACAAACTGCATGTTTTAAGTATTCATTTAGTAAAACCTTTCTGAATTTCTTAAAATGCACCAACATTCTTCCATAAATAAGACCAATAATATACCCTCAGCAATATGCCATATAACTGAAACATAATCTCCCTACTTTTGCATTTAATTACCAAGCAATAAACAATATCATTGCTATTTTTCCTAATTACTTCCAGGTCGTTCATTCTGAGTCTCAGAGTTCAACAATCTCTCACCATTTAAATAATACTAGACTAAGTGGGACCCATTGGGTCCCAGTCACACAGGAGGCCTGGTCCCCAACACAATATTCCACCACTCACCTGTTCCCCAAATGCAATGGCGGGAGCATTCTGTGGCCGGGGGATGGTGGGGGTTGTGGGTGCAGGGGGGGTGTGGGGGTTGGGGAGGGGGTGGGGGGTAGGGGGCAGTTGTGGGAGTAGGGGTGGTTATGGGGGTGGGGGGGGTTGTGGGGGTAGGGGGGTTGTGGGGGGTAGGCGGGTTGTGGGGGTAGGGGGGTTGTGGGGGTAGGGGAGTTGTGGGGGTGGGGGGGTTGTGGGGGTAGGGGTGGTCGTGGAGATAGGGGAGGGGTTGTGTGTGGTAGAGGCGAGGGTGTGTGTGGTAGGGGGGAGTGTGGTGTAGTGTAGGGAGGGGGGGTGTAGGGTAGGGGGGTGTAGGGGAGGGGGGGGTGAAGTGGAGGGGGGATTGTAGGGTGGGTGTAGGGGGAGGGCGGTTTGTAGGGGAGGGGGACGTGTAGGAGAGAGGGGTATAGGGAAGGGGGATGTAGGGGAGGGGGTGAAGTGGAGGGGGTGTAGGCGGAGGGGGGATGTAGGGAGGGGGTTGTAAGAGAGGGGGTTTAGGGGAGGGGGCGGTGGAGGGGAGAGGGGTGTGGTGGAGGGGGGTGTAGGGGAGGGGTGGCGTTAGGGAGGGGGTGTGTGTGGGGGAGTGGGGGTGTGGGGGAGGAGGGGTGTAGGCGAGGGGGGTGTGGGGAGGGGGGTGTAGGGGGTTGTAGGGGGGAGGGAGTGTGTGGGGGGGGTTGTTGGGGGTAGAGGAGGGGGTGTATGTGTGAGGAGGTAGAGGGGGTAGGGGATGGTGTGGGCCCCCGCTCGCAGAACACAGAGCACAGCCCCTGCTCGCAGAACACAGCCCCCGCTCGCAGAACACATTTTGCTTACTACGCTCGCATTTTGCTTACTACGCTCCTTGCTTTATTCTCGCGGCCGGTGATTGCGGGTGTCGGAAGGGGCGTCGCTGTCCTGGCGAATAACAGACCAATAACTTTTCTAATATTTCACCGATCAGAACAAAACCTGGTGCGCTTGGAGCAGAGAAGAGCAGTGAGTAAGGTGTCTTAAAAATCCTAGCAATATAGGGTACCGTTTTTGCGGAAAATTAAAAACAACGCAGACCGGTTGTGGTCAATATGAGAGTTTTAGTAATAGTATAGAAGATAGATAGATGCTTCTCTTTTATTTTTCCTGTAAAATAATCATCTTAATATTTTCACACATTGTATCCATTTACCAGATCATTGGCCACTCACTCACTCATAAACCTTTGCATTCATTTTGGCAATGTCAGAAATGGATATTCTTTCAGAAGATTTATTCTTGAGATACGCAAAGCTGTAAAATTATTTGCAAACCTCCACAAGAGGGAGTATTCTATATCAACAATAATATAGGCAATAGACAATATACAATAGGTGCAGGAATAGGCAATTTGGCCTTTCGAGCCAACACCGCCATTTACTATGATCATGGCTGATCATCCATAATCAGTACCCCGTTCCTGCATTCTCCCCATATTTCTTGACTCTGCTATCTTTAAGAGCTCTATCTAACTCTCTCTTGAAAGCATCCAGAGAATTGTCCTCCACTGCCTTCTGAAGCAGATAATTCTACAGATTCACAACTCTCTGGGTGAAATAGTTTTTCCTCATCTCTGTTCTAAATCGCCTACCCCATATTCGTAAACTGTGGCCCCTGGTTCTGAACTCCTCCAACATGGGAACATGTTTTCCTGCCTCTAGCATGTCCAATCCCTTAATAATCTTATATGTTTCAATAAGATCCCCTCTCATCCTTCTAATTTCCAGTGTATACATGCTCAGTCGCTCCATTATATCAACATATGACAGTCCCGCCATCCCGGGAATTAACCTTGTGAACCTACGCTGCACTCCCTCAATAGCAAGAATGTCCTTCCTCAAATTTGGAGACCAAAACTGCACACAATACTCCAGGTGTGGTCTCGCTAGGGTGCTGTTCGACCACAGATGTCCTCTTTTCTCCTATACATACCTCCTCTTGTTATGAATGCCAACATGCCATTAGCTTTCTTCACTGCCTGCTGTACCTGCATGCTTACTTTCAGTGACTGATGAACAAGGACCCCACAGATCTCATTGGACTTCCCCTTTTCCCAACTTGACACCATTCAGATAATAATCCTGTTTTCCTGTTCTTTGACACCAAAGTGGATAACCTCACATTTATCCACATTAAACTGAATCTGCCATGCATCTGCCCAATTACCAAACCTGTCCAAGTCACCCTGCACCCTCATAGCTTCCTCACAGTTCACACTCCCACCCAGCTTTGTTTCATCTGCAAATTTGCTAATGTTACTTTTAGTCCCTTCATCTAAATCATTAATGTATTGTAAATAGGTTCGGTCCCAGCACTGAGCCTTGCGATACCTCACTTGTCACTGGGAACACAAAAGGCTGGAGAAACTCAGCGGGTGCAGCAGCATCTAAGGAGCGAAGGAGATGGGCGACGTTTCGGGTCGAGACCCTTCTTCAGACTGGTCAGGGATCAGGGAAACAAGAGATATAGACGGTGATGTGGAGAGATAAAGAACAATGAATGAAAGATATCAGATCATCACAAATGGCCTCATTCTTCAGAGAACGGGGATTCCCTTCCCCCACTATAGATGAGGCTCGCACCAGGGTCTCCTCCATACCTCGCAACACTGCCCACTCTCCCCATTCCCCCATTCGCAAACAGGGCAGAGTCCCTCTGGTCCTCACCTTTCACCCCACCAGCCGGCAAATACAACACGTAGTCCTCCGCCAGTTTCGCCACCTCCAACGTGATCCCTCCACTCGCCACATCTTCCCATCTCCCCCCCTGTCTGCCTTCCGCAAAGACCAACTCCCTTGTCAATTCTTCCCTTCCCTCCCGCTCTACCCCTTCCTCGGGCACTTTCCCTTGCAACCGCAAGAAATGCTACACTTGTCCCTTCACCTCCCCCCTCCACTCCTTTCAGGGACCCAAGAAGTCCTTCCAGGTCCGACAGAGGTTCACCTGCACCTCCTCTAACCTCATCTACTGCATCCGCTGCTCCAGATGCCAGATGATCTATATCGGTGAGACCAAGCGGAGGCTTGGCGATCATTTCGCTGAACACCTCCGCTCGGTCCGCATTAACCAACCCGACCTCCCGGTGGCTCAGCACTTCAACTCCCCCTCCCATTCCGTATGCTACTTCTCGGTCCTGGGCCTCCTCCACGGCCAGAGTGAGCAATAGCGCAAGTTGGAGGAACAGCACCTTATATTCCGCTTGGGGAGTCTGCATCCTTTGGGCTTGAACATTGAATTTTCTCAATTCTGCTAATTCTTGCTGTCTCCTCCCCATCCCACCTCTCCCTCAGCGCTCGGGCCCTGGCATTCCCTCTCTCTCTATCTCCCTCCCCCACCCTAGTCACACCAGCTTCTCATTTTCACACCACAAACAGCTTACAATGGCTTGTTCCCTTTATCATCGATACTTTTTTGCATATCTTTCATTCATTGTTCTTTATCTCTCCACATCACCGTCTATATCTCTCATTTCCCTGATCCCTGACCAGTCTGAAGAAGGGTCTCGACCCGAAATGTCGCCCATCTCCCTCGCTCCTTAGATGCTGCTGCACCCGCTGAGTTTCTCCAGCCTTTTGTGTACCCTCGATTCTCCAGCATCTGCAGTTCCTTCTTTAACACTTCCTCACTTGTCACTGCCTGCTTTCTGAAAGAGACCCGTTAATCCCTACTATTTGTATTGCATCTGTAAACCAAATTTCTAACCATGTCAGCACTCTACCCCCAATATCATGTGCTCTAATTTGCCCACTAATGTCCTATGTGGGACCTTATCAAACGCTTTCTGAAAGTCCAGGTACACTACATCTACTGGCTCTCCCTTGTCCATTTTCCTGGTTACATCCGAAAAAAATTCCAGATTTCCCCTTCGTAAATCAATGCAGACGTGTTACCGCTATCCAAATGTGCTGCTATTTCATCTTTTATAATTGACTCCAGCATCTTCCCCACCACCGATGTCAGGCTAACTGGTCTATAATTCCCTGTTTTCTCTCTCCCGTCTTTCTAAAAAAGTAGGATAACATTAACTACCCTCCAATCCACAGGAACTGATCCTGAATCTTTAGTACATTGGAAAATTATCACCAAAACGCCCACAAATTATAGAGCAAATTCTTTAAGTACCCTAGGATGCAGACCATTAGGCCCCTGGGGATTGATCAGCCTTCAGTTCCATCAGTCTACCCAACACCATTTCCTGCCTAATGTGAATTTCCTTCAGATCCTCCCTCACCCTAGGTCCTCTGGCCACTAGTACACCTGGGAGATGATTTGTGTCATCCTTAGTGAAGGCAGATCCAACTGTTCAACTAATCTGCCATTTCCTTGTTCCCCATAATAAATTCACCTGCTTCTGTCTTCAAGGATCCAACTTTGGTCTTAACTAATTTTTTCCTCTTCAGATACCTAAAGAAGCTTTTACTATCTGCCTTTATATTCTTGGCTAGCTTACCTTCGTTCCTAATCTTTTCTCCCATATTGCCTTTATAGTTATCTTCGGTTGCTTGCTCTTTAAAAGTTTCCCAATCCTCTGGCTTCCCGCTTAACTTTGCTGTTTTACTTCTTCTCTTTTACTTTTATACTATCCTTGTCAGCCACGGACGCCCCTTATTCCCCTTAGAATATTAGATAATTTTGAATGGCAGATACTTGAAGTGTGATGCCTTGGAAAAGAGCTTCAAATATTTTTAAGGCACTGTTCATGAGTTTTTTCCTGAAAAAAAAATGGACAAAAATGTATTTCAATAAAACACACTATAATGTTCTTCACTGTTGTAAAACAAAATTTGAACCGTCAAACAACCTAATTTAACAGAACTGTGTGCATGTTTGCGTGCATATGTGTGTGAGTCTCTGGGTTTCCAAAGCATTTTAGATTTGTTGTTGTTGAATGTAAATATATCTTGTTCAGGATAAGCCGATCATTTGGCAATGGGACTTCCAATTGTGTCGTTTTCTGTATGTAAGGATTAAGTTATGTGCCTGCTTGTTTTTTATTTACTTTTGGATATTTGGCAGGCTGGAGGGGGACCAACATTCTGGCAGGCAGGTTTAAAAGGGCTTCACGTGTGGGTTAAACTAAATAGTGGGGGATTGACAAATTGGGAGTATAAAGATGGAGTTGAAGTTGAAATGAATACAGGAAAAGTTACAAAAGACTCCCGAATTAATGGGAAGGAAAGTTCGAGAAGGGATAAGAGAGTAAGGTCAGGGCCAACTGCGAGCGGTGTGAGAGGGGAGGTGAATACGGAGGTCAAAGTGTTGTATATGAATGCGTGAAGGATAAGAAATAAAGTGGACGAGCTTGAGGCTCAGTTAGAAATTGGCAAATATGATGTTGTGGGAATTACAGAGACATGGCTGCAAGAGGGCCATGGCTGGGAACTGAATATTCAAGGGTATACCTCCTATCAAAAAGACAGACAGGTGGGCAGAGGGGGTGGGGTGACATTGAAACAGGAGATGTGGAGTCAGAATGGATAAAACTAAAGAATTCTAAGGGTAAAAAACCTTAATGGAACTTATCTACAGGCCCCCAAACAGCACTCTGGATATAGGGTGCAAGTTGAATCAGGAGGTAAAATAGTAAGATTAAATGGGAACTTACCAGTTTGAAGTTTGATCTTTATTTTATGAGGAGTTACGATGGAATACGTGAAGAAGCCCCTCCAGGCGCATGCCGTCATACTTCAAAGCAGCGGCGTGAAATCACAGAAATTATAGTCAACGTGATATAGTAAGAAGACTAGAACTACCAGATGATCTTTGTGATTATGAGGGCCGGGAGCGGAGGGCGCGTAATCCCTCATCGTAACTCCTCATAAAATAAAGATCAAACTTCAAACTGTTAAGTTCTCTTTTAATCTTACTATTTTACTTCGGAGTCACGTGAGTGACTACGTGAAGATTTCAAAGGTCTGTGATTTCATGCCGTAGATCCATTCCATACGACACACTGCTTCAGTTGACACAGTAGTGAATAAAATAATGTATTGAACGTTGCTTTGAAATATCCAATAAACATTTTTTTAAATAAACAAAACAGTAATAACCCCTCTGTCCCAGGGGGAAATTACAAATGAAATTTAGAAAAGAAAAGAAATCAAACCAAACCCAAAACAGCATGCCCAAAACCTTGCACTGTCAGGACAGGTTTATCATAGAATTTTGAGAAGGTCGCCTCCCTAGACCATCCTGCGGCCCCTAGAGGCACGTCCTGTGCCTTCGCTGGGGATGTTGATGCCGCCCTGGTGGAGTGAGATTTAAACACACGAGTGTCTACTCCAGCACAATCCAAAACCTGTTTTAAACCATCTAGAAATAGTTTGTACTGACACCTTTTTATGAGTTGTTTTGTGGCTGATGAGCATTGCTGTCTCAGAGCCTCTGAGACGCTTAGTTACCTCGATATCTTGACTCAGGTGCTTGACTACACATAGCGTTTGGTCAACGGGGTATGCTTTAAAGCTTACTTTGGTTCCGGCCATTCCTGGCCTGCTTTGTTTGATTAAATCATACACATAAAAACGTAATGTTATCTACAGAAGAGTACATGCTATCTAGCCATAGCTTTTGCAATGTTTGAACTCGTTGTGCTGATACTAGCGCCATGAGCATAACCACTTTAAGTGTTAACTTCTGAAAAGACAGTGACGTAATTGTTCTCACATCCCAGATTTCTGTATATCTAGGCTTTGGAGGCTTCTTTTTAAAGATTCCTCTCATGAATCGGGACACTGACGGATGAGACCCGATAGATTGTTGTTCTGAAAATTGCCCTAAATAGAAGGAGAAAGCACTCCGAGCACTATTAATGGCACTATAGCTCAAGTGTACATCAAAATGCAATGTAGCAAGGAACTCCAATGCATCCAGTATGCTTTCAGTATGATAAGATATATCTGACTGCAAGCAAATTTCTTAATATGAGACACATATTGTTTTTTAGTGCTATCTCTCCAAGCTGCAGTTATCACATCCATGTTCCTACTCGACAGTCCAAGCCCTTGGAACGGTCTGGTCAGAACCTGTAGATTAACAGATTAATACCATCATGTAACGGATGACTTTCTCCTATTACTGGATGCACCAACAAATTACTGCAGTTGGGGACAACCATGAATGGCTGAGTCTTCATTCTCAGCACCAATGGGAACCATGGCTACTCCAGTCGGCCAGTCCGGAACTACCAAAACACCTGAGGCGGAGTCCTGCTCTATTTTGGTGAGGCATTGCCAGAATGGGGGGAAAGCGTAAAAGAACGTACGTCCCCAATGTAGCGAGGATGCATCCACCACTACTGCTCCTGGATCTGGTTCCCACGAAATGTATTTAGGCAACTGGTGATTTAGCCTGGATGCAAACAGATCTATATCTGGCAAACCATAGCGGCTGACAATCATTTTAAAAACATCAGGATTTAGCATCCATTCTATGTTGTCATTAAATTTCCGTGACCTGTTGCCTGCCACCACATTATCTCTACCTGGTAGGTAGATAGCTGAGACCCAGATATTTCTGGAAATACACCACTCCCAAATGAGGTTAGCCAGATTATCACATGATACTGACCTTATTCCTCCCATGTGATTGATATAAACAACAGCCGTGGTATTGTCAATCTGAAGCTGAACATGTAAATTATTCATTGCTGAACAATAAGTTTTTAATCCATAGAATGCACCCAGCAATTCTAAGTAATTTATACCATGCCTTTGCAGGATTAAATCCTCTTGCACACTCCATCTACCACCACAGCTAGACTCGCTGTCCGTGGCTCCCCATCCCAAAGCACTGACATCTGTTTGTAAAACCACTGAAGGTTGTTGAACCAAAATGTTTTTGGTACTTTGTGTAATATTGATTATCCACCAATGTAATTCGGTGATGGCTTTGGCTGGCAACTGCATTGGTCTATCAAAATGACCTGCATGTTCTTTAAGTGCTTGTTCTCTAGCTCGTTGCAAACTTTGATAGTGCAGGGGTCCAAACTCCACTGCAGGGAAAGCCGCCACCAATTTACCAATAACACTGGCTACTTGCTGGATGGAGGGTTGTTGCTTTTCAGTGAGACTGGTACAGACCTCCGTGATTTGAACAGCCTTGGCCATAGGCAAAGTCACTGACATATCAACTGAATCAATGACAAACCCCAAATAATCAAATTTTTGCGATGACTTTAGCTTGGATTTTGTTGGATGGAAAAGAAAACCTTACCTCTCAAACAGGTTGCTGAAACCGACTCCTCAGCTGTTTCCTGAGTGTTGCTTATAATTAAAATATCATCTAGATAAGCCATCACAATGTGATTCTGGGCACGAAGTAGCACCAGAACTGGTTTTAACAATACGTGAACAACCTAGGAGCAGAGGATAACTCATTGGCCAATGCTTTAAATTGCCACAGTTGTCCCATCCAACTAAATTTCAAGTATCTTCGGTACTGATGATGAATTGGTACTGAATAATATGCATCTTTCAGATCTATGGTTGCCATATAACAACCTTCTGATAGCTGATTAGTAGTATTGAAGGTGTCCATTTTAAAATGCCTATACTGGACAAAGGAATTTAACTGGGTTAGATCCAGAATGACTCGACACCCACCATCTTTTTTCTGTCTGGGGAATATATTGGACACAAATTGTTGACGATGGTATGTCGTCCTCTCAATTACCCCTTTTTGAAACAAAACCCCAATTTCTTTATTTACCTGCAGAGTGTCTGGTCCAGAAAAAAACAAGGCATATTTTGTACGTTAAGCTCCTACTACAGACAGACTTTTTTCCAACTCGCTCCATTGCTAACAACTCCCGCTGGCTCCTGTGCCAGACTCACGGAGTTTAAGTACCCGCAGAAAAGTTTTAAAATCACTTACCTGTCGGTTTACTACTTAGGAGTTGCGCTCTCCAGCCCGTCGGTGCGCCATACGTCGGATGTAAATGACGCGCATGTGCCTCGCGGGGGCTTCTTCACGTAGTCACTCACGTGACTCCGAAGTAAAATTGGCATGTCGTAAAGGTAATGCTATGGTTGTTATGGGAGATTTCAACATGCAGGTAGACTGGAAATATCAGGTTGGTATTGGACCCCAAGAAAGGGAGTTTGTGGAGTGCCTCCATGATGGATTCTTAGAGCAGCTTATATTGGAGCCTACCAGGGAGAAGGCAATTCTGGATTTAGTGTTGTGTAATGAATCTGATTTGATAAAGGATCTTGAGGTTAAGGAGCCATTAGGAGGTAGTGACCATAATATGGTCAGCTTTAATCTACAATTTGAGAAGGAGATGGGTAAATCTAAGGTGTCAGTGTTACTGTTGAACAAAGGGGACTATGGAGCCATGAGGGAGGAGCTAGCCAAAGTTGACAGGAAAGATACCCTAGCAGGGATGACAGTGGAACAACAATGACAGGTATTTCTGGGAATAATACAGAAGGTGCAGGACCAATTCATTCCAAAGAGGAATAAAGTTTCAAGGGGAGTAAGGGGCAACCGTGGCTGACAAGGGACGTCAGGGACAGTATAAAAATAAAAGAGAAGAAGTACAGCGTAGAAAAGATGAGCAGGAAGCAAGAGGATTGGGTAATGTTTAAAGAACAACAGAAGATAACTAAAAAGGCAATACGGGGAGAAAAGATGAGGTACAAAGGCAAGCTAACCAAGAATATAAAGGAGGATTGTAAATGGCACTTTAGGTATGTGAAGAGGAAAAAAATAGTTAAGACCAAAGTAAGACCCTTGAAGACTGAAAAAGGTGAATCTATTATGGGGAACAAGGAAATGGCAGATGAGTTGAA
This sequence comes from Okamejei kenojei, assembly GCA_035221665.1. Lineage (NCBI taxonomy): Eukaryota > Metazoa > Chordata > Chondrichthyes > Rajiformes > Rajidae > Okamejei > Okamejei kenojei. The sequence continues at coordinate 113,514,222 of CM069134.1, forward strand.
CAAGTACTTTGGATCCTTCTTCACTAATGAGGACACAAACAATCTTCCTGATGTACTACTGGTCAGAGGATCTGAGGTGGCAGAAGAACTGAAGGAAATCCACATTAGGCAGGAAATGGTGTTGGGTAGACTGATGGGACTGAAGGCTGATAAATCCCAAGGGCCTGATGGTCTGCATCCCAAGGGTATTTAAGGAAGTGGCTCTAGAAATCATAGAAACATAGAAACATAGAAATTAGGTGCAGGAGTAGGCCATTCAGCCCTTCGAGCCTGCACCGCCATTCAATATGATCATGGCTGATCATCCAACTCAGTATCCCGTACCTGCCTTCTCTCCATACCCTCTGATCCCCTTAGCCACAAGGGCCACATCCAACTCACTCTTAAATATAGCCAATGTACTGGCCTCAACTACCCTCTGTGGCAGAGAGTTCCAGAGACTCACCACTCTCTGTGTGAAGAAAGTCTTTCTCATCTCGGTCTTAAAGGATTTCCCCCTTATCCTTAAGCTGTGACCCCTTGTCCTGGACTTCCCCAACATCGGGAACAATCTTCCTGCATCTAGCCTGTCCAACCCCTTAAGAATTTTGTAAGTTTCTATAAGATCCCCTCTTAATCTCCTAAATTCCAGAGAGTATAAACCGAGTCTATCCAGTCTTTCTTCATAAGACAGTCCTGACATCCCAGGAATCAGTCTGGTGAACCTTCTCTGCACTCCCTCTATGGCAATAATGTCCTTCCTCAGATTTGGAGACCAAAACTGCACGCAATACTCCAGGTGTGGTCTCACCAAGACCCTGTACAACTGAAGTAGAACCTCCCTGCTCCTGTACTCAAATCCTTTTGCTATGAAAGCTAACATACCATTCGCTTTTTTCACTGCCTGCTGCACCTGCATGCCTACTTTCAATGACTGGTGTACCATGACACCCAGGTCTCGCTGCATCTCCCCTTTTCCTAATCGGCCACCATTTAAATAATAGTCTGCTTTCCTGTTTTTGCCACCAAAGTGGATAACCTCACATTTATCCACATTATACTGCATCTGCCAAACATTTGCCCACTCACCCAGCCTATCCAAGTCACCTTGCAGTCTCCTAGCATCCTCCTCACAGCGAACACTGCCCCCCAGCTTAGTGTCATCCGCAAACTTGGAGATATTGCCTTCAATTCCCTCATCCAGATCATTAATATATATTGTAAATAGCTGGGGTCCCAGCACTGAGCCCTGCGGTACCCCACTAGTTACTGCCTGCCATTGTGAAAAGGACCCGTTTACTCCTACTCTTTGCTTCCTGTTTGCCAGCCAGTTCTCTATCCACATCAATACTGAACCCCTAATACCGTATGCTTTAAGTTTGTATACTAATCTCTTATGTGGGACCTTGTCGAAAGCCTTCTGGAAGTCCAGATATACCACATCCACTGGTTCTCCCTTATCCACGCTACTAGTTACATCCTCGAAAAATTCCACAAGATTCGTCAGACATGATTTACCTTTTGTAAATCCATGCTGACTTTGTCCAATGATTTCACCACTTTCCAAATGTGCTGCTATCCCATCTTTAATAACTGACTCTAGCAGTTTCCCCACTACCGATGTTAGACTAACTGGTCTGTAATTCCCCGTTTTCTCCCTCCCTCCCTTCTTAAAAAGAGGGGTTACATTTGCTACCCGCCAATCCTCAGGAACTACTCCAGAATCTAAAGAGTTTTGAAAGATTATCACTAATGCATCCACTATTTCCTGAGCTACTTCCTTAAGTACTCTGGGATGCAGCCTATCTGGCCCTGGGGATTTATCGGTCTTTAATCTATTCAATTTACCCAACACCACTTCCCGACTGACCTGGATTTCACTCAATTCCTCCTTTGACCCACAGTCCCCTGCTATTTCAGGCAGATTATTTATGTCTTCCTTAGTGAAGACGGAACCAAAGTAGTTATTCAATTGGTCCGCCATATCCTTGTTCCCTATGATCAACTCACCTGTTTCTGACTGCAAGGGACCTACATTTGTTTTAACTAACCTCTTTCTCTTCACATATCTATAAAAACTTTTGCAGTCAGTTTTTATGTTCCCTGCCAGTTTTCTTTCATAATCTATTTTTCCTTTCCTAATTAAGCCCTTTGTCCTCCTCTGCTGGTCTCTGAATTTCTCCCAGTCCTCTGGTATGCTGCTTTTTCTGGCTACTTTGTACGCATCATCCTTTGCTTTGATACTATCCCTGATTTCCCTTGTTATCCACGGATGCACTACCTTCCCCGATTTATTCTTTTGCCAAACTGGGATGAACAATTTTTGTAGTTCATCCATGCAGTCTTTAAATGTCTTCCATTGTATATCCACCGTCAACCCTTTTAGAATTAATTGCCAGTCAATCTTGGCCAATTCACGTCTCATACCCTCAAAGTTACCTTTCTTTAAGTTCAGAACCATTGTTTCTGAATTAACAATGTCACTCTCCATCCTAATGAAGAACTCAACCATATTATGGTCACTCTTGCCCAAGGGGGCACGTACAACAAGACGGCTAATTACCCCTTCCTCATTACTCAAAACCCAGTCTAAAATAGCCTGCTCTCTCGTTGGTTCCTCTACATGTTGATTTAGATAACTATCCCGCATACATTCCAAAAAATCCTCTTCCTCAGCACCCCTGCCAATTTGATTAACCCAATCTATATGTAGATTGAAGTCACCCATTATAACTGTTTTGCCTTTGTCGCACGCATTTCTAATTTCCTGTTTGATACCATCCCCAACTTCTCTGCTACTGTTAGGTGGCCTGTACACAACACCCACCAGCGTTTTCTGCCCCTTAGTGTTTTGTAGCTCTACCCATACCGATTCCACATCCTCCAAGCTAATGTCCTTCCTTTCCATTGCTTTAATCTCCTCTCTAACCAGCAACGCTACCCCACCTCCTTTTCCTTTCTCTCTATCCCTCCTGAATATTGAATATCCCTGGATGTTCAGCTCCCAGCCTACATCACCCTGGAGCCATGTCTCCGTGATCCCAACTATATCATAATCATTAATATCTATCTGCACGTTCAACTCGTCCACCTTATTACGAATACTCCTTGCATTGAGACACAAAGCCTTCAGGCTTGTCTTTACAACGCATTTACCCCTTATACAATTTTGCTGAATCATGGATCATAAATCATGGACGCATTGGTGATCATTTTCCAATGTTCTATAGATTCAGGATCAGTTCCTATGGATTGGAGGGTATCTAAAGTTATCCCACTTTTTTAGAAAGGCTGGAGAGATAAAACAGGGAATTATAGACCAGTTAGCCTGACATTGGTGGTGGGGAAGATGCTGGAGTCAATCATAAAAGATGAAATTGTAGCACATTTATATAGCAGTAACAGAATCAGGCCGAGTCAGCATGGATTTACGAAGGGGAAATCATGCTTGACTAATGTTCTGGAATTTTTTGAGGATTTAATTAGGAAAATGGAGAAGGGAGAATCAGTGGATGTAGTGTACCTGGACTTTCAGAAAGCATTTAATAAGGTCCCACATAGGAGATTAGTGGGTAAAATTAGGGCACATGGTATTGGGGGTAGAGTGCTGACATGGATGGAAAATTGGTTGGCAGACAGGAAACAAAGAATAGGGATTAACGGGTCCCTTTCAGAATGCCAGGCAGTGACTAGTGGGGTACTGCAAGTCTCGGCGCTGGGACCGCAGCTATTTACAATATACATCAATGATTTAGATGAGGGATTAAAAGTAACATTAGCAAATTTGCAGATGACACAAAGCTGGGTGGCAGCGTGAACTGTGAGGAGGATGCTATGAGAATGCAGGGTGAATTAGACAGGTTCGGTGGGCAGATGCATGGCAGATGCAATTTAACATGGATAAATGTGAGGTTATCCACTTTGGTAGCAAAACCAGGAAGGCAGATTATTATCTAAATGGTGTCAAGTTGGGAAAAGGGGAGGTACAAAGGGATGAGGGTACTTGTTCATCAGTCAATGAAAGTAAGCATGCAGGTACAGCAGGCAGTGAAGAAAGCTAATGGCATGTTGGCCTTCATAACAAGAAGAGTTGAGTACAAGAGCAAATTGGTCCATCTGCAGTTGTACAGGACCCTAGTGAGACCTCACCTGGAGTATTGTGTGCAGTTTTGGTCCGCTAAGTTGTAAAAAGGACATTCTTGCTATTGAGGCAGCGTAGGTTTACAAGGTTAATTCCCGGGACTGTCATATGCTGAGAGAATGGAGTGGCTGGGCTTGTATACTCTGTAATTTAGAAGGATGAGATGGGATCTTATTGAAACATATAAGATTATAAAGGGTTTGGATATGCTAGAGGCAGGAAACATGTTCCCGATGTTGGGGGAGTCCAGAACCAGGGGCCACAGTTTAAGAATAAGGGATATGCCATTTGAAACGGAGATGAGGGGACACGTTTTCACACAGAGAGTTGTGAGTGTGGAATTCTCTGCCTCAGAGTGCGGTGGAGAGAGCTAGATAGGGCTTTTAAAGATAGCGGAGTCAGGAGATATGGGGAGAAGGCAGGAACGGGGTACTGATTGGGGATGATCAGCCATGATCGCATTGAATGGCCGTGCTGGCTCCAAGGGCCGAATGGCCTACTTCTGCACCTATTGTCTATTGTCTATTGCTTCCGAATTTCAGGATCAATGAGAAACTACATCTGAGTAATTGGAAGTACAACATGGAATAACTCCGTTGATATGCCCAAAGCTAGACTGGTGGATGATTGTGCATTTAATCAAACAAAAAAAAAGTCACAAAAACATTGCATATGTTGAACTACTTATTGCCTGGTCATCTGGGCCATGCAAAATAAACAATTTAGTAAACTGGCCTACATTTATAAATATTGGACTTTTCCCCTTCTTTTATATTTCTTAATTAAACCTGCATTGCATGACTTCCGGTGGCGTCAATGGTGGGGTGAGAGACGTCGTTATTTCGCTCTGCTCCCGAAGAATGTTTTAATGTGCTAAAATATGAGTTGGAAGACGGGGGAGTTCTGAAAATAACTACCGGAGCTGTTATTTAATTGTATGTTATCAGAAATCCTGCTGATAACAGAGAATAATTGCAGTTTTAAATGAAAAGACAGAAACCTTGCCAGAAGCCTGCAAAAGCAAAAGCCGCTTCAAGACCTGCTACAAGAGCCTACTTGAAAAAAACTGAAAAGACTCCTCAATCCCCTCAAACATCAGCTGGGAATTCAGAAGAAGAAGTTGATTCCCGAAATCCTTCTACAGAATTGCCTTTAATGGAGGAACAAATGGAACATCTGGAAAAGTCAGTATTAGCTTCAGTCACTGAAATTATTTCTAAAGTGATACGAGAGGAGAATCTCGCACTGGACAAAAGCCTCTCTGAAAAAATTAAACAAGGTAATGATACGCTGATGGGGAAAATTGATGACTTAACCAAACGTGTGGTCGGAGTTGAGGAGGATTTAAACAAAAAAATTAAGCGGGTTGATAAGGATTGTAATAAAAAATTGGATGCAATGCTAAAATCTACTGAGGCGGCTATGGAAGGAATGGACAATACGATAACTGAGATGGCTAAGGAGATAAAGAGACTAAAAAAGGAACAAGAAAGCACTGGGAGGGAGCTTGCTAAAATGAAGTATAAATGTACGGACTTGGAAGCAAGATCAAGGAGACAAATTTGAGGATAATCTGAGCAAAAGAGGGAAAGGAGACTGGACAAAACTTTCAGGAGTTTGCTGCCAATTTACTCAAACAAGTACTTAAGCTGCCTGAAGCCCCGAGAATAGATATGGCTCACCTGGTCCGTCGTAAGGCTCAAGCAAGCTTAACTGCCCCCCCCCAAGACAGATTATTCTGAAATTCTATGACATTTCAACCCTGGAAGGAATCACGGATCAAGAAGAGGCATTTAAATATGCACAAAGTATCACAAAGGGGGACTACTGATCATTAGGAGTTGATCTCCTACAATAACACCGAGGAGAAACGACAAAGAAAGGATTGTGTCTCTTTTTTTTTTAACATACAAAAAAGACTGCTCTTGTTAAAATGGTGAATCTTCCTCGAGGCATTGTCTAGCATTTTATCTTTGGAATGTTAATTCAAGGTCGGATTTTATGTTTCATTTTAACAAAGCATAGACAAAGAAGAGAAACTGTGGCGGGGAAAATAAATTGAGAATATAGTGTAATATAGAATATTATTAGTGGACTTGTATATCAAAAATTATGATTTAAGAAACATATAATTACATACTAACATAAAATATAATTAATAAAACTGTGTAATATTAAGGCATAGCTGAACTATAGTTGATGTTTATTTCATGATGTTAATTATTTGCTAATAAGAATAATGAGTTAAATATGATTGATAAGTATTAATAACATACTAACATATTTTATGGATATAGTAGACTTAGTCTAGATTGTGCGTAAACGGGGGGGAGGAGACTCAGATTGGAAGTCATCCAAGTTAACCCCTTGGAACCTGCGGTTGTCTGATACAAAAGTTTGAGACTTAATTGTAATAAATCTAGGCATATTGATAGATATTGATATATAATTAACAAAATTACTGTTATATCTAAGTATATACTTAATGTTGGAAATTATTTTTCATTTTGTTTTTCCTCTTTGAAGATACATTCTAATCTAACTATTGGAGTGCGTTTTATTTTATATATATATTTTTGAACTTTGTATCGCTCTCTCTTCCAATTAATAATAATTGGTCAAGGGGGCAGAGCGAAACATACAAAAACATCAACAGAAGTCAATAAGAATTTTTCTATCACCTGTTGGTGGTTTGTTTTTAATTATAATATCTTTATTTTTGGATATTATAACATCACTTTTTGTTTGTTAATTATCTTTTCATGACTCTACACTTTCTGGTCTTTTTCAAGGTTTATTCTGAAGGGGAGATGCCAACAAAACGTAACAGCTGGGGATGACCATCCTTCATCTGAAGTTATAAGGTTTTTGGTTGCACCATATGAAGTAAAGGTATTAACATGATTCATAATGCAAGACGATAAACAAAAGAAAACTGGAGGAATCACATTTTGTAGTTGGAATATAAGGGGCGCTAATGAACCAATTAAAAGGGGTAAGATCTTTGCCCAATTAAAAGCCTTAAACAGTGACATCATGTTTTTACAAGAGATGCATCTGAAATATCAAACACAGATAAGACTGAAGCCAAATTGGATTGGGCAAACATACTACTCTTCATTTACTTCTAAATCTAGAGGCACGGCTATTATCATTCACAAAGGTATACCATTTAAATTAAAGAATAGAATAGCAGATAAAGAGGGGAGGTACATCATAGTCACGGGAGAAATTTATTCTACTCCACTTACTTTGATAAATATTTATGCTCCTAACTTTGACAACCCACAATTCTTTAGTAAAATTTTGGATATAATTTCAGAACTTAACCATCAAAATGTCATAATAGGGGGAGATTTGAATTGTGTTTTAGATCCATATTTGGTTAAATCAGCAAAACAAAAAAAGGACTAACATAAAATCTAAAACTAGTGAACTAAATACATACATGAAAAAAATACTAATATAACAGATGTATGGAGGATCGCTAACCCAGTAGGTAAGGAATATTCATTTTATTCAACAGTACATAAAACATATTCACGTATAGATTATTTCTTAGTGGACACAAAATTAATTCCATATACATATAACCATATAACAATTACAGCACGGAAACAGGCCCTCTCAGCCCTTCCAGTCCGTGCCGACCATTTGTTTTCCCCTAGTCCCATCTACCTGCACTCAGACCATACCCCTCCATTCCTTTCCCGTCCATATACCTATCCACTTTACTTTTAAATGTTAAAATCGATCCTGCCTCCACCACTTCTGCTGGAAGCTCATTCTACACAGCCACCACCCTCTGAGTAAAGAAGTTCCCCCTCACGTTACCCCTAAACTTCCGTCCCTTAATTCGCATGTCATGCCCTCTTGTTTGAATCTTCCCTACCCTTAATGGGAAAAGCTTATCCACATCAACTCTGTCTATCCCTTTCATCATTTTAAAGACCTCAATCAAGTCCCCCCTTAACCTTCTGCGCTCCAAAGAATAAAGACCTAGATACATATAATTCTAAAGACCTAGACATATAATTCTAAATATCATAATAGTATTATTTCTGATCATTCCCCATTAACTTTTTCTTTAAAATTAGAAGGAATGCCTGATAAAAATTTGTTTGGAGGTTTAACCCCCAAATCTTAAACAACTCACAAGGTTGTACATATTTAAAAGAGCAGATGGTATTCTTCTTTGAGACAAATGATACACCAGTTATTTCACCCTCTTTATTATGGGAAACTATTAAGGCATTTATTAGAGGAACTATAATCTCATATCAAGCTTTCCAAAATAAAAAGAATAATACTGAACAATTGCAGTTAGAACAATAAATTAGACAATTAGATTTAGAAAATGCCAAAGAACCAACCATAGATAAACATAATAAGATAACAATACTAAAATATAAATTAAATAAAATTTTATCGGCCAGAATAATAAGATTATTTCAAATTACAAAACAAGAAAATTTTGAATTTGGTGATAAACCTCATGAATTCCTAGCAGGCCAACTGAAAAAATGGGAAACAGAAAATACAATTACTAAAATTAAATCAGACAGAGGGGAATTACTAATACTACCTAAAGATATTAATAAAAGATTTGCTCAATTTTATCAAAACATATACATCGAAAACCTCTGCAAATAATACTCAAATTTCAAATTTCTTAGACAATTGTAATCTTCCGAAATTAAATATGGTGGAACAAGAGGGATTAGGAGCTCAGATTACACTACAGGAAATAGAAGAAACAATAAGTTCATTGAAGAATGGCAAAACGCCAGGACCAGATGGCTTTAGTAATGAATTCTATAAAAGATTCTACGAGATAATTTCTCCATGGTTGCAAGATTTATATATATATGCTTTTAAAGAAAATAAACTACCAGAAACACTAACTGAGTCAACTATTACACTTATACCAAAAAAGGATAAAGATCTAGAAGACACAGGCTCATATAGAGCTATTGCACTCCTAAATACAGACCAAAACATATTAGCAAAGACCCTAGCGAGAAGATTGAGTAAATATATTAGTAAACTAATAAATCCGGACCAAACAGGGTTTATACGAAAGAGATACTCATTTAACAATTTGAGACGGCTGTCTAATATAATGTACTCACATAATACTGAAGAAGAACTAGCAATTATTTCATTGGATGCAGAAAAAGCTTTCGATCAAGTAGTATGGCAATATTTAACCATATAACCATATAACCATATAACAATTACAGCATGGAAACAGGCCCTCTCGGCCCTTCCAGTCCGTGCCGACCATTTGTTTTCCCCTAGTCCCATCTACCTGCACTCAGACCATACCCCTCCATTCCCTTCACGTCCATATACCTATCCACTTTACTCTTAAATGTTAAAATCGATCCTGCCTCCACCACTTCTGCTGGAAGCTGATTCCACACAGCCACCACCTTCTGAGTAAAGAAGTTCCCCCTCACGTTACCCCGAAACTTCTGTCCCTTAATTCTCATGTCATGCCCTCTTGTTTGAATCTTCCCTACCCTCAATGGGAAAAAAAACGTATCCACGTCAACTCTGTCTATCCCTTTCATCATTTTAAAGACCTCAATCAAGTCCCCCCTTAACCTTCTGCGCTCCAAAGAATAAAGACCTAACTTGTTCAACCTTTCTCTGTAACATAGTTGCTGGAACCCTGGCAACATTCTAGTAAATCTCCTCTGTACTCTCTCTATTTTGTTGACATCCTTCCTATAACTAGGCGACCAAAATTGTGCACAATACTCCAGAATTGGTCTTACCAATGCCTTGTACAATTTTAACATTACTTCCCTACTCCTATATTCAATGCTCTGATTTATAAAGGCCAGCACACCAAAGGCTTTCTTTACCACCCTATCTACATGCGATTCCACCTTCAGGGAACTATGCACAGTTATTCCTAGATCCCTCTGTTCCACAGCATTCCTCAATTCCCTACCATTTACCATGTACTTCCTATTTTGATTTGTCCTGCCAAGATGTAGCACTTCACACTTAACAGCATTAAACTCCATCTGCCATCTTTCAGCCCACTTTTCCAAATGGCCCAAATCTCTCTGTAGACTTTGAAAATCTACTTCATTATCCACAACACCACCTATCTTAGTATCATCTGCATACTTACTTATCCAATTTTCCACCCCAACATCCAGATCATTGATGTACATGACAAACAACAGTGGACCCAACACAGATCCCTGAGGCACCCCACTGGTCACCGGCTTCCAACCTGACAAACAGCCATCCACCATTACTCTCTGACATCTCCCATTCAGCCACTGTTGACTCCATCTTGCTACTCCGCCATTAACACCCAAAGATTGAACCTTCTTAACCAACCTTCCATGGGGAACCTTGTCAAAGGCCTTACTGAAATCCATATAGACAACATCCACTGCTTTACCCTCATCAATTTCCCTAGTTACCGCTTCAAAAAATTCAAGAAGGTTTGTCAAACATGACCTTCCAGGCACAAATCCATGTTGACTGTTCCTGATCAGACCCTGTTTATCCAGATGCTTATATATATTATCTCTAAGTATCCTTTCCATTAATTTGCCCACCACTGACGTCAAACTAATAGGTCTATAATTGCTAGGTTTATTCTTTGAACCCTTTTTAAACAATGGAACAACATGCGCAGTACGCCAATCCTCCGGCACTATTCCCGTTTCTAATGACATTTGAAATATTTCTGTCACTTCCCTCAATGTCCTAGGGAATATCCTGTCAGGACCTGGAGACTTATCCACTTTTATATTTTTCAAAAGTGTCAGTACTTCCTCCTCTTTGAATCTCATAGTTTCCATAGCTACTCTACTTTTTCCCCTTAACTCACAGAGTTCAATATCCTTCTCCTTGTTGAATACCGAAGAAAATAAATTGTTCAATATCTCCCCATCTCTTTCGGCTCTGCAGATAACTGTCCATTCTGGTTCTCTAATGGTCCAATTTTATCCCTCGTTATCCTTTTGCTATTAATATAGCTGTAGAAACCCATGTGGGTTTACTTTCTCCTTTCTTGCCAAAGCAACCTCATATCTTCTTTTAGCCTTCCTAATTTCTTTCTTAAGATTCTCTTTACATTCTTTATACTCCTCTAGCACCTCATTTACTCCATGCCTCCTATATTTATTGTAGATATCTCTTTTTTCGAAACAAGTGTCCAATTTCCCTTGAAAACTATGGCTCTTTCCAATTTTTACTATTTCCTTTCAACCTAACAGGGACATAAAGATTCTGTACTCTTACAATTTCCCCTTTAAATGTCCTCCATTTCTCTTCTACATCCTTCCCATGAAACAAAGTGTCCCAATTCACTCCTTTAAAATCCTTACGCATTCCCTCAAAGTTAGCCTTTCTCCAATCAAAAATCTCCACCCTAGGTCCAGTTCTGACTCTCTCCATAATTATATTGAAACTAATGGTATTGTGATCACTGGTCCCGAAGTGCTCACCAACGCATACCTCCGCACCTGACCTGCCTCATTTCCTAACAGGAGGTCCAGCACTGCCCCTTCTCTGGTCGATACCTCTATGTACTGCTGCAAAAAACTATCCTGCACACATTTAACAAACTCCAAACCATCCAGCCAATTTACAGAATGTGTTTCCCAGTCTATTTTTGTTGAAGTGCTGAGCCATCAGGAGATCAGATTGGTTAGAACGAACTGAGCAGAGGTGTTGGGCGAAGCGATCGCAAAGCCTGCACTTACTTTCGCCGATGTAGAGAAATTGACACCTGGAACAGCTGATGAGGTTGGAGGAGGTGCAGGTGAACCTCTGTCTCACCTGGAAAGACTGCTTGGGTCCTTGGATGGAGTCGAGGGGAGAGTTAAAGCGACAAGTGTAGCATTTCCTTACCGGTCGGGTGTCGCTCCTCCCCCTCCTCCTCTTCTTCCAACGGCTCCTGTGGGCCTCTGAAAAAACAAGCCCCGCGCTGGATTTTTAAGCTTACCGGTCGGGTGTCGCTCCTCCCCCTCCTCCTCCAACGGCTCCTGCGGGCCTCTGAAAAAACAAGCCCCGCGCTGGATTTTTAAGCTTACCGGTCGGGTGTCGCTCCTCCCCCTCCTCCTCCAACGGCTCCTGGGGGCCTCTGAAAAAACAAGCCTCACGCTGGATTTTTAAGCTTACCGGTCGGGTGACGCTCCTCCCCCTCCTCCTCCAACGGTTCCTGTGGGCCTCTGAAAAAACAAGCCCCGCGCTGGATTTTTAAGCTTACCGGTCGGGTTTCGCTCCTCCCCCTCCTCCTCCAACGGCTCCTGCGGGCCTCTATGGGAATATATTTATTCAAAGTATTGGAAAAATTTAACACGGGAGATAATTTTATTTCATGGGTAAAATTATTATATGATAAGTGACAGCTAGAATACTGACTAATAATATATTATCCCCAAAATTCCAATTAGCAAGGGGCAATAGGCAGGGTTGTGCATTATCGCCCCTGCTATTTGCACTAGTGATAGAGCCTTTAGCTGAAAGTATAAGAAGTCATCCGAATATTCATGGATATAATACCAAACACTCAAATAATAAAATTTCATTATATGCCGACGACATATTATTATATATTACAAATTCGCAAATTAGCATACCAAATATACTAAATTTAATAGAGGAATTTGGTTATTTTTCAGGATTTAGAATAAATTGAAACAAAAGCAAAATTATGACGATAAAACCTCAAGAGTCGACACATTTGTTGAAATTCCCTTTTAGAATTACAACAGAAAATTTTAAGTATTTGGGCATTCAAATGACTAGGAACTATAAATCATTACTTAACACAAACTATATGTCTTTATTAACTAAATTAAATGGGTTGATTAAATTTTGGAAAACACTGTCAATGTCTTTAATAGACAGAATAAATGCGATAAAAATGATCTTCTTACCCAAATATTGTACCTATTTCAATCAATACTAATATACTTTCCTAAAAAATTATTTAAAAAACTAGATTCTGATATTATAAATTTCATATGGGATTATAAATCACACAGAATTTTAAAAAAAACCCACTTGTGTAAATCTAAAGAATCAGGGGGACTGACACTCCCTAACATTGTATTATTATTGGGTAGTGAATATTAAAAATATAATCTACTAGTTGGACAGTTCTGCCCAACAGGTAGATTGGATAAGAATGAAGAAAGAGGATTGTTCCCCTTATAATATAGGAGTGATCCTTCTTTCCCCGATAAAACTGAACAATATAATATATAAGAATAATCCAATTATTCATAGTATAATATGAATTTGGAAACAAATAAAACTAACTTTAAAATTAAGAAAATTATCGCTTCTTTCTCGAATAGCTAATAATCCTTCATTCAAACCATCCATTATTGATAAAACGTTCATCCATTGGGAAAGAATAGGAATCAAAACGATGGTAGATATGTATGAAATGGGAATTTTTTTATCATTCCAACAATTACAACTAAAATATAATTTGAAAAGTAATCAATATTTCAAATACCTTCAAATTCAAGATTATTTGAAAAAGTATATACGATATCAAACTTCAACCCTAGATTTATTGGAGGAAGGAATGAATGGAAAGGCAGAATCAAGCAATTTAATATCTTACTTATATAATATAATTCTAAATATAGAAACACCAATGACAGAGGCAATTAGAAGGGACTGGGAACAAGAGTTATTGATAAAAATTCCGAACGATACATGGGATAAAAATGTATTATATGTAAACAAATGCTCAATGAATGTAAGACACAACCTAATTCAATTTAAAATTTTACATAGATTATATTATTCGAAAACTAGACTGAATAAAATATTTTCAAATGTTTCCCCCATCTGCGACAAATGTCTAACTCAAAATGCCACTATAGCACATTCCTTTGTCTCTTGTACAAAACTGTATAAGTTTTGGAATGATATTTTTGGAATTTTTACAAAACTATTTAACACAAAATTGAACCCCAATACAGAACTGATTATCTTTGGATCAATGGAAAAGGGAAGTAAACTAACTATATTCCACTAAGCTTTTCTTAATTACGGTCTAATAACAGCAAAAAAACCTATACTCAAATTTTGGAAAAAACGCACCTACGCCAACATTCAAAATGTGGATTTCAAGTATGTCTGAAACACTACATCTTGAAGAAATGAGATTCCTCCTACTAGGCAAAGTAGACCTATTCTTAAAGATTTGGTCTCCTTTTATCAACTTTTTACAAGCATATGGTGCAACATAACATAACCTTAGAAATTAAATGGTTTAGAACCGGATGCGGATGGGCAAAAAAAACAAAAAAACGAGATAGAATCTCTCCTAATCTTTCTTTTCTTTACTCTCTCCTTTTCTTTCAATCTTTTAACTTCTCATCTCTATCCTTTATTTCTTTTGCTTTCTGTTTCTACTCGCTTGACTATCTATTCCGACACTCTTTATTTCTTTTTTCTCTCACTGTTCTTTTATTATTAAATCAAAAATATGAAGTTGTACAAGAATGGAAATATGTATGTATGTATTAGGTACTCAAGTACCACACTATTGTACTTCTAACAAAAATAAACACACAAAAGAAAAAAAACTGCATTGGATGCCGCAAGTGTGGTGCTCTCCACCCTGTGGTATTCCTTCAGGATAATTCTGAATCACTTCAATGCAAAGGGGAGGAAAAATGGTCATGAGAATTCAGGAAGTTGCAGCTTTCATAACAACTGCGGTTTTGGTGCTGGAAATTGTGCCCTGCCAACTTGGTTTCACAGAATGTGATTGTAAGAGTGGTACTGTTAATATTGACCAAATTAAAAGTATTATAAAATGAAGGATCTTTGCATCTGCTTGGCCTCTGTCTGTGAAAAGTTGCAGGTTGTGAGTGGCACCAGCTAGTCTGAGCCCTAGATTGATATGCAGAATGGGGAAAGATCCAGGTGTACTCTCAATTGTTAAAATATATGAGGACTTTGCAGAGGAGCTCAAAGTAGTTGCAGATGCATGATCAGGATTGGACAGCTGCAGGGGGATTGTAGATACGTTAATAATACGTTAATAATGTTGCAAAGTGTTTGTGCTGCTGTTTGACATTGAAGTGTGAAGCCCCTGTTTGAATTGTTTACATTACCTGGGAGAATTTTGCATTATTGGATTGGCTGACTTCCTTCCAGAAGCTTCTGTAGAAACATTGTGATGGAGCGCTTTGTAATTGGGTTGGGGAACTGTCAATAACACTTTAATGTAATCGATATGTGTGATTGACTTGCAGGGGCTGCCCCTCCCCATACCCCATATAGCTCTGCCTCACAGGTCCGATGACCTACAAAAGGTGACTCCCACGAGGATCGTTGTCGATCTTCTGGAGGGGGCTTGGGACTACGTAACCTTTTGGAGGTATCTGCTTGCATGAGGCTGAAGGGCTTGGACAAGCAGAGACAAGGATCGGACCCGCAGCGTTAGGTATTGCATAGGGAGTTTGTTATTGTTTCATAAAATAAGGTTGAGTGGTCCAGTGTTAAAGAAGGAACTGCAGATGCTGGAGAATCGAGGGTTACACAAAAAGCTGGAGAAACTCAGCGGGTGCAGCAGCAACTAAGGAGCGAAGGAGATAGGCGACGTTTCGGGTCGAGACCCTTCTTCAGACTGGTCAGGGATCAGGGAAACGAGAGATATAGACGGTGATGTGGAGAGATAAAGAACAATGAATGAAAGATATGCAAAAAAGTATCGATGATAAAGGGAACAAGCCATTGTAAGCTGTTTGTGGTGTGAAAATGAGAAGCTAGTGCGACTAGGGTGGGGGAGGGAGATAGAGATAGAGGGAATGCCAGGGCCCGAGGGCTGAGGAGGGATGGGAAGGGAGGAGACAGCAAGGGTTAACAGAATTGAGAAAATTCAATAACATTGAATTAAAATAAAGTTGAGTGATCCAGTGTTAAAGAAGGAACTGCAGATGCTGGAGAATCGAGGGTTACACAAAAAGCTGGAGAAACTCAGCGGGTGCAATTCAATAACATTGAATTTTCTCAATTCTGTTAACCCTTGCTGTCTCCTCCCCTTCCCACCTCTCCCTCATCCCTTGGGCCCTGGCATTCCCTCTATCTCTATCTCCCTCCCCCACCCTAGTCGCACTAGCTTCTCATTTTCACACCACAAACAGCTTACAATGGCTTGTTCCCTTTATCAACGATACTTTTTTGCATATCTTTCATTCATTGTTCTATATCTCTCCACATCACCGTCTATATCTCTTGTTTCCCTGATCCCTGACCAGTCTGAAGAAGGGTCTCGACCCGAAACGTCGCCTATCTCCTTCGCTCCTTAGATGATGCTGCCCCCGCTGAGTTTCTCCAGCTTTTTGTGTAACCCTTGAGTGGTCCAGTGTTTGACTCAGTGTTTTACTGAACTGGACTAAGGGGGTAAGCTTTAGGAGCATAATTACAGTACCACCTGCTGCTCTGTGAACTGCATAAACATCTACCTCAGGGGAACAACTTTGCGTAATCATAAAGGTTCTTACAGCATGGAACTTTCATGCTCTTGGATTTTCCGAAGTATTGCACAATATTTTATCTGCACGGCACAGCTAAATTGGAAATGGAAGCCTCAGAAAAATATATAGCCTAATGGTAAAATATCACCATCTAGTGGCCAATAATGGGACATCCTGGGATACACATTACGAAGAGAAGCGCTTTAAAAGATAACTCATCCGTGAGACCACACATTAGGAAAAAAGTGAGGTCAAATAGTTTTCTTCAGTCGGCAGTGAGAATTTAGATCAATATTAAATTTTGTGCCTACAAAGCAAAGCCCATAACACTGCTGTTACAGAATCAAGTTGCAGTGTTTTTTTGTAAATTTGAAATGGAAAAGCTGAAAATATCTAGCAGGTCAAGTGGCAACTGGTGAGTAGAAAAAACAAATTGTAAACATTTGAGGTCAATTAATATTTCCCATAATATGTAGAGCCAGCAAACAAGGTATTGCAACAATATGGATCCCAATATGGATAACGTGTGTTGGGTAGTTATTAGCTGGTCATCTTTCAGAGCAGAATTCTTGTTGCTTTGTGTTATTCACACACTGATAAATTTTCTACGTCTTTGTTGAATGCTTTAGGTCAAAACATAGCTGGCTCTGCACATTATGGGAAATCAAGCTGAGACCATGGGTCACCTCCAATCTACAGTGTACAATCTCAGGTCCAGCTGTGTAATAGGTTCATTAAAAATCTAATATGATACAAATTCAGCTAAATCCCATAATGATAGGATAGCAACTGAACAGCATGGGATAGATTAAACGTGCATATAAAACAAGCACCAGAGGTCAAACCGTTGTCTTTGGAATATTCTTTGTTTCCATTTCTCTGCATTACTGTTGTTGAGCAGGAAAAGAGATGCCATACCGCTGCATAACAAAAACAATTTGGCTTCTCAGTGGTCAATCTCTCACCATATCTCAGAATATTTTGGGGGCATTTGTTTTATTTTGATGTTGGTTTGGCAACAATTTCTTTAAATAAATGCTTTCACCTATGTATAGAATGTGTACTTCATGTAAAACCATGAATGCCCCAGTGGAGCTTTTATGGTGATTAATTGGTTTAATATGGGAAGAAAATTAAATTCTGCTTCATCAACAAAAAAAAATTAACCGGCTCATTTCCAGTTGTTAAGCCAGATCATTTGCATGATGACATTGCAATGTACTATTAGATGGGTTAATTTACAACCAACAGTAAATTAGAACACCAAAATGAGAAAAAAAAAAATCACTTGTAAAAATGATGAAAAAGTAGACTTGCCACCCAAATACAGTAACCTTAATGATATCAGGCAAGAAAAGTAAATGATTTATGTTAGACAGGATTCAGGTATATGCGCTGCAAAAGCAGCAGCTAACCAGTCCATTGCTTGTCTCAGGGGTACACAAAAAGCTGGAGAAACTCAGCGGGTGCAGCAGCATCTAAGGAGCGAAGGAGATAGGCGACGTTTCGGGTCGAGACCCTTCTTCAGACTGTCTGAAGAAGGGTCTCGACCCGAAACGTCGCCTATCTCCTTCGCTCCTTAGATGCTGCTGCACCCGCTGAGCTTCTCCAGCTTTTTGTGTACCCTCGATTCTCCAGCATCTGCAGTTCCTTCTTTAAAACATTGCTTGTCTCAGTTCATTTCTCTTGCTTGGCAAGGATTTTTATTGACCTCAATGAGAAAATGTCTATTTACTGTATGTGTCACCTTTTACCATTTTACCTTCTGGTTTTCTCGGGTATTTTCTTCAGAGTTATTATCATTTTTGTTTTTAAAGTGATTGTTTCCAGTTGCTTGCCTTGGAAAATAAATACTGAAGATAGAAGTGAGACTGAAACAAACATCAGTTCAGAAGCTAAAAATGTTATGCTTGGTGAGAGATCTGTTAGATTGAAAAATAAACCTGCATTAATAGTTACCGACAAGTGTACTGAACAGTGGGCTATCCCTTTTCAGTAATAAATCATACAACATCAGAATTTCGCCTTCCTCTCAGTGTACAGTATCGGGATTCAATCTGAATTTTGACAAGGGCTACTGGCTTTGTTTTTTTTGTGATTGACCTTTGTAGTGAACCAGTAAGTGTTGATACACTGAGTGGTTTTGTGCATAAAATGAGTAGAAGGAGGTCTGGTCGTCTGGTGTTCAGTCTACAAGCTTTAGCCCACAAACCCCTCGATTAGGGATGACCATTTGTGGATTCCCTTTTACGTTTCTCTTTAATATTTTTCTCAGTTTATGACCCAAAGCTAGATAGATGATGCTCTAGATCTGTGTCCAACATTCCTTCAGCACATATGATAATCTGTAATTTTATCAAATAGAAATGTAGTCTGTATTTTGTAGATGCATTATACATTAACAAATCCTAAAAGTGGCAATTGATATTCAATAGCCTTTCCACCTGATTTTCTGTCAACACCAGTTCAGAACCCAGTGATGTTCTGCTTAATTATAGATCAGTTGTCACTGTATGTCGTTGTCACTTGCGGCGGAGTACCAAGGCAAATTCCTTGTATGTGAATATTTGGCCAATAAACCTATCCATTTATTCATTCATCAGTTAGCCTGAAAAATATATAATGACTGACAAATGTACTGAACAATGAACAATCTCTTGGCAGTAATAAATCATACAATAAGACAATCACACCAAGTAGGCAAGTTAGGGAAGGTATTTATATTCTCCCTTTTTTTTAATTTCCCTGCCTTGTATTTTGGAGATTCAAATATAGTCCATTGAGTCATAAGATTGTTAAAGGATGTTGACGATGGCTTACAGCATTCATATACCATCTCTCTGATACACTCTAACAAAACTGTTTATTTTCTAATCATACCAATCAGACTTTTTAGACTTTGGACTTTAGAGATACAAGAGTGGAAACAGGACCTTTGGCCCACCTCAGACCGTGCCGAGCTGTGATCGCCTGGAACACTAGCATTATCCAACACACCAGGATTTAGACAAATTAGAATTTACAGAAGCCAATTAACCTGCAAGCCTGTACATCTTTGGAATGTGTGAGTAAACATGAGCACCCGGAAAAAATCCACGCCATCACAGGGAGAATGTACAAACTCTGTACAAACAGCACATAGTTAGGATTGAACCTGGGTCTCTGGCACTCTAAGGCAGCAACTCTACCGCTATGCCACTGTGCTACCCCCTTTGCCATTGTGCCATCCCTTTTATTAGTTTTAGTTTTAGTTTAGAGATACATCATGGTCCACTAGGTCCATGCTGACCAGCAATCACCCATACACTAGTTCTACACTATACATTAGGGACCATTTATATAAGCCAATTAATTTACCAGCCTGCATGACTTTGGAATGTGGGAGGAAAGCGGAGTACCTAGAGAAAACCCACGCGGTCATGGGGAGAATGTGTGTAAACACCATACACACAGCACCCATAGTGGGGTTGTCCTTTGAAATCGGCGTGCACGTGCTACATCTATAAATCAAAGCATGGATAGGTTTATTGGCCAAATGTACGAAGTGCTGTGCATTTCGTACATTTAATATTCCATCTCCAACTGCTCCCACAACTAATGGATGTTCTCTTAAGAGAATAAAGCTTTGGCAAAGAAGCTGCAGTGTCAACCAAATACGAAACAAATGTCAGCAAAAAAAAATTGTTTTTAAAGGATATTGGGATGGATAGGTGATTTTGAGTGGGATATTTGTTATACTGATTGTATTGGCAAGGGTGATTGTAGGGTGATGGGTTATATATATATGACTAAGAGATAATATATATAGTATATGAGGGTTTTTTTTTTTCTTTTTCTTTCTCTTTTTTATTATTTTTCTCTTTTTTGTATGGCTTTGTAAATATTTGATTAGTGTATAGATGTAAATAATTTGGTGTATACATGGAAATAGGTGTTTATAGCTGCTAAATTTGTATAAGATAATTATAAGCAGTTGAATAAGGGGTGGGAATTAATAAGCTTTGGCTTCTTCCTGCTACTTTTCGGGCACATACGATTCATTTATTTATAAATATTGTTTATGACACTTTATAAATATTCTCGTTTTGTTTTTTTGTTTTTATGTTTTTTGTTTCATACTTGCTTTTAATTTTTTATTCCGGTGGAAATAAATAAATAATTATTATAAAAATGCCCAAACTTTCTTCTAAGGTGCTGGGAAATAGTGACTGGAAAATTTAAGGCCTGGAATCATAAAATAATTCCATGAAGCACGAGGTTATCTCCAAGATATTCAATATACTGATATATTACCGAACTGCATCCTTGTGGCTGGATGGTTATTATCAAACTACATACTAGGGGATTTGCTGCACCACAGAAAAGACACAAGAATGGGCACCAGGTCATAGAGTCACACAGCATGGAAATAGGCCCTAATGCCCAGATTGCTCCATCTGCACAAGTCCCTCCTGCCTGTGTTTGGCCCATGTCCCTCTAAATCTTTCCTAAGCATGTACCTACCCAAATGTATTTTAAAAGTTTTTATACATACACATGATGAGTAATCGCATGCTCATTCAAAACCAGAGCACCACATTTTACTGTAATGAAATATGCCAATTATCATTTCATATCATTGTGGAAATTCAACAATGATATGAAATTCATTTTGTGCTTGCTCCACCCTTCCATCCCGAACACATTTTTTTCTATTAGAGTGCATGGCATTGCATCTTTTCCGTGCAATATAGTAAACTGTTAATCTGGCAAGAGGACGCGGCTAGTGCTGGGCTGGACCATTGGTTGTTATACTTATATGTACTCCAGCACACTTTAAGTTCACTATTTGCACAGTGGTATAATCAATTTTCCAATAAGTCCAGTAAATGTAAAGGGAATACGGGAAATGGGTCTCTGGTGAATTTCAAGAGAGTGCAAGATTCAGAGCCACAGTGTATTAAACAGAGCATGGAAACCAGGGCCGCTTTGTTTTAAAGGGAACGCGGGAACAATGCCCTTCCGTGTTAATAGGAGCATGATAACTGAGCTAATGGGAGTGTGGAAACAGGACTCTGATGTGTTCAAAAAATATCATAGGAACCAGGGCTCTGGTATTTTGAAGAAAACATGAGAATGAGCACCTACTGAGTGAGATGCCAAACCATTAGGATTTACCAATCAGATAACTTATTTTTAGCCTCTGGGGCAAGTAGGGCCAAGTTTTCCAAGGAACAAGCATCATTGGTAATTCTAGGCATAATCTGGTTTTACCAGCAAAACCCAAAACTGCACCAAGTCCTTCCTCCTCAATTTCCTCTAATCTCTGCAGCTGACCAACCACACGACCCTGCAGTTCACAGACCCAACCCCTGAACCTGTGGTCACAGGGTTCACATGCAACAGACACCCTGATCAGTTATTTCATGCTCACACTCTCACCACCATCTAAACATTGTCAGTCTCCTGAGCCCACAAAAAATGCTGAAAATGTGTTGGCACCTTGGGCACAGCTGATGTTTACAGTGCTGGGGTGGAGCGATGGAACGTTTTGGTGCCCTACTGCAGCTCCTATGTCTGGTCGAATTTCTGGGCACTTTAAGTGCACCTGAAAGCAACCTGAGTTCCCAGTGAAACTGATGGATTTTACATGTTGTGATCTGGGCCAGTAACTGTTCGGCACTATTCCTACTTAGTAATATATCATTGCATATTTACTGGAAGCAAGAAGTCTGCTTCTCAGTGAATTTATTAATGAGCAAACTGTATCTGAAGAGAGCACAATAGATACAACAGTTAATTTGTGCCAAGAGCAGCAACATATATAAGTTCTGTTAACACTTAATGCTCCAGGCACTCCTTTTAAATGATATTTTCTACATAATTAGCAGCTCGCTCACTTCAAAGATTCATATTGGGTTTTAAGGGATTGGTTTGGGAATGTTGCGGAAGTCCTAGTCAATAGGCCAGGATCAGTTATCAGTATAGGAGGAATAACAAGAGGAGTGGGCCCTTGGGACAAGCGTTTTCTTAACCCTGGCCTTGGATCTGTTAAAAGAGTTTAAGGAGCCATCCTTAAGACTTTCTTAAGAGTTTTAGGAGTCAAGAGCTCTGACAATGAACCATTTTGTCCTGAAGACAAAATGAATTTGTTGTGAGGATTCAGCTCCTGTGAACATTTCACTCTGAAGACTGGGAACCTATGGAAAATATTCCCACGTTGTATCTATTTAGCAGATCTTTGACCGCTCTCTTATCTATACCCGTTTGCACTCTCCTTTTTTTTTATCATCTTCACGGGTTTCTATTCTGTCTGTCTTTGTGTCACCAGTCTTCAGTCAAGTCAGTTGTAGAAATGGTAGTAGGCTGATGTCCATGGCCCTGTGGCACATCATTCATCAGTGGTCATTTGGAAACCAGGGAAAGGCCTGTTTGTGCTTCCGCTCTGTTAGCCAGTGAATAATTTATCTATGACAATATGTTACATCCGTTAACCTTCATTATTTAAGAAAGTAGAGCCAATCTACTGAAAAAAGTAGAATATCTGGTTACTTTAAGAAAATAAAGAATCCATCCTATACTTCTCAGTTATTTCTGATTTAAAATTGGGCAATCCCACGAGTGGCTTCCAAGAAATTAAATAATTATAAAATACCAATATAATATAATACATAGTATGTAATTATATATTGCACAGCATCAATCATATTAATTTTGCACAATATTATTACTGTTTGAATAAAACAATGATATTATTAACAGATTTATTTTAAATGCTGCAAAACATTCTTTTGACGTTTAACAATTGATAATTGATAACAATTGATAAATGTTTAAATTGATAATTCAGTCAAGAATAAATAAATACACTTAGATATTTTGGGTACTACTAAAACTGCAGGTTTGGCTACAACTTATAATGATTTTAAATGGTTTCAGCACAAAAAGAACACCTGACACCAGCTAAATTCGGGATTATTTTAGAGTTTGTTCTGGTATTAGAAAGAGTTAGCAAATCTCACCAGAAACATTTATTGCCATAATTACTTTTTCTGCTTTGTTCATTGAAATAGAAACATTCTGACTGCCTTACTAGGTATAGGTGATGTTTCTGGTTGTGACCCTTGTCAGACTGCAGAAAGGTTCCGACCCAAAATATCACCTATCCATGTTCTCTGAGATGTTGCCTGACCCATTTAACTAATCCAGTGCTTTATATCTTTTATTGTAAACCAGCATCTGCAGTTCCTAGTTTCTACTTCTGACTTAATGTTGTGTTCACTGACCAGAATTAAGACATGATTTGGGTTGGAGTTATTTTACAGTGAACTAAATTTTAATGTTCTTAGTATGCCGGTTTAAAGTCAAAATTTGAGCACTGTTTGATTGTACTAACATTAATCTAAATTAATCTGAATGTCCATAAATTCCTGCCTATAGAGAGCATTTTGTAGATATATTGAATAATACAATTATAATAATAGTATGATGAAATACTTCATGGCTTCAGTCTCTTCAAGCATTAGTTTGTGACAGGTAACACAAAAAGACTGCAGTCAGTTGTCTCCATAACAGAATCAAGGAAGGACTCTCAGAATAGAATAAAATTAAGCAGAT
Organism: Okamejei kenojei; assembly: GCA_035221665.1. NCBI lineage: Eukaryota > Metazoa > Chordata > Chondrichthyes > Rajiformes > Rajidae > Okamejei > Okamejei kenojei. Next base: position 113,538,426 of record CM069134.1, read on the forward strand.
AACTTTAGATAATGTTATCTCCAATACACTGGTATACTATGCAGAACAAATGATGAATTGCCTTTCTAAAATAAAGATTGTAATGACTCTAATGGCAATAAGCTGTAGCTGCAATGACAGAGCATTATCTAAATCAACAATTAAAGCAAATGAAAAAAATCTTGGAAAGGAATTGAGAATGAAACTTTAATTTACTGCTTGTGTCTAATTATCTTATGGGTAAAATTCTCTGATTTCTATCACAGCCACTCAAGTAAGGCACATACTTGTAGAAACAACTTTGAAAATCATTTCTCCATTACCATGTTTCAAGATGCAAAAGAACCAAAGGAAGAATTCTTGGGTGGAGGAGAGACATTCTTTCAGTCTCTTCTGGAGGATCAAGTTTGCTGATGACACTGTGGTGTTAGGCCTAATCTCCGATAACAATGAGAAGGCCTACCTGGAGGAGGTGGCTAATCTGGCACGCTGGTGACAGGACAACAGCCTCCTCTTGAATGTCATAAAAACTAAGGAGATGATTGTGGACTTTAGAAGGGCACAACATCTGAGGATGTATACGCCACTGAAGATAAATAGGGCTACTGTGGACAGAGTGAGCTGCTTTAAGTACCTGGGAGTCCACATCACAAAGGATCTGACATGGACATCGCACGCTGGCGCACTGGTGAGTAAGGCAAGGCAGTGCCTTTACCACCTCAGGCAGCTGAGGAAATTCAGAGTCTCTCTCAGGATCCTTCAGTGCTTCTACTGTGGGGCTGTAGAAAGCATCTTGACCGGCAACATCCCAATCTGGTTTGGGAACTGCTCTGCCCAAGACAGGAAGGCTCTGCAGAGAGTAGTGTGTTCGGCCAAACGCACTATGGGAACTACACTCGCCCCCCTGCAGGACCTATATACCAGGAGGTGCAGATCCAGAGTCAGCAGCATTATGGGGGATACCTACCACCCCAGCAACGGACTGTTCCAGCTGCTACGGTCAGGCAAATGCCTCCGCTGTCACGCTGTGAAAACAGAGAGGATGAGACGGAGTTTCTTCCCACACGCCATCAGGACTGTAAACTCTTATCTCACCAGGGACTAATTTACTGTTGTGTTGTGTCTTTTTAAAATTGCTGGGTTTTTTCTAATATGTATATACTAATTCTGTTCTATTCTGTTCTGTAGTTTTTGCGCAATCTCACAGGCATTGCCACTTTCATTTCACTGCACATCTTGTATGTGTATGTGACAAATAAAGTTGACTTGACTTGGCAAATGAGATTGAGAATTAGTTAGGAATTGTCTTAGAAACCTAAGAACATTAAGAGAAAGGAGGAGGAGATGGACCTTCAAGACTGATTCAACACTGAATAAAATCCTGGCCTCAGCCCCACTCTCTGGCCTGTTCATGTAACGCTTGACTCCAATAAAGACTGAAAATCTGCTCATCATACATTTGATTAAATTCAATATTCCATCCTCTGTAGCTCTCTGGGATGAAGTTTTCCAAAGATTCACAGTCCTCAGAGAGAGAACATTCCTTTTTTATTTCCTTATTCTGAAACTAAATTTTCTGAGATGCTTACATGGCCATAAAAACAACTGCTCGAAGGGAATTGAGCTAGTCAGCTCTTTATCAGTTGGCATGGACATGATAGGTTCCCTCACGATCATCCAAAGTAATACTTGAAATAGAGTGGGCTTCTTGCAGTGAGTATACCCCACATATCTGATCCTGATAGACTGCCTTCAGACCTCAGAAATGTAGTCAAAGGCATTAACAATTGTTGACAAATTTAAATTAATTTAAAATATTAATCATAAAAAGGCAATTATAGCACAATAAAATAATGCAAAATAATTAAAGGTAAAAAATAAAATAAAAACACTTTCCTTCATATTTTTAACAGGGTCAATGAATGAGGTTGCAGTTTGCTTGCCAATCCTCCCAGGCATAAAGCTAAGTGGCTGAGTGTGCAATACATCCAGACTCCTGAGTTTATCAACACTCTGCCATTGGGCATGGAAAGTTCGGTAATGGAACTGAAGCATTTGATGTTCAGCTTGTCCTGGAATTAAATGGTTCACTGAGCAGGCACAAAGGGCAGTAATGAGCTGAGCAACTTATGGTTGGTAGCCAGTGGATTCCTGTGGAACAACCAGCTGTAAGTCAGCTTAGTTCAGCCCATGATCCGCAAACTGGGTCTGCATATAAGCACATGGAATTAAAAATATAGTTAATCAGTTAGAGAAAAACAGCCGTACCATGCAATGAGAGGTTATTCCAACGTGCATCCAAAGTTCCAAAGGTGACTGCAGATCAGACTGCAGACTCGGTTTATACTCTCTGGAATTTAGGAGATTAAGAGGGGATCTTATAGAAACTTACAAAATTCTTAAGGGGTTGGACAGGCTAGATGCAGGAAGATTGTTCCCGATGTTGGGGAAGTCCAGGACAAGGGGTCACAGCTTAAGGATAAGGGGGAAATCCTTTAAGACCGAGATGAGAAAGACTTTCTTCACACAGAGAGTGGTGAGTCTCTGGAACTCTCTGCCACAGAGGGTAGTTGAGGCCAGTTCATTGGCTATATTTAAGAGTGAGTTGGATGTGGCCCTTGTGGCTAAGGGGATCAGAGGGTATGGAGAGAAGGCAGGTACGGGATACTGAGTTGGATGATCAGCCATGATCATATTGAATGGCGGTGCAGGCTCGAAGGGCTGAATGGCCTACTCCTGCACCTAATTTCTATGTTTCTATGTTTTCTATAAAAGCATGTATGGTTCCCCATAGGGTTGGCAATTGCGGGTAAGTTTGGGCCGAAGTGTATGATTGTTAAGTCAACCAAAAATTTATTTGGTCTAATTATTTTCCTCTGAGGTTGAGACGCTTCTTGACATGACTGGGTTAAAAATAATGGAGACTGACATGACAGCAGAGTTGCTTTTATTTACAGGAAAGAAAATGGCAAAAAAAAACTCTCACAAGTAGATTGAAAGACCTTCTCCCTTAGTTTTAAGAGCAATTGCCTAAAAACTAACTTCATTCTTTGAAATGATTGATAGCAATCAAGATTGCATTTAAAATACCAACACAGCACATCCCTTGACTTCATGAAGTTCATTTACCATGGGAGATTGCTAGTTTACTGCTGGCATGGTTTTTATTAATAATAGGTAATAGGTTGAAAAGGGAATGTGATTGATTATGAGAGGAGCCTTGTTTTTAAAGTGGTTCATCGTATGTCAATAATAAAATGTCCTTGAAGATGCTCTGTAGATTATAAATGAATGTTTTTTTGTTTGTATTATGACTGCAGAAAACGTAATTTCGCTTGCACTTATGTTCAAATGACAATAAACGATTCTGATTCTGATTCTGATTCTGCAAAGCTTTTTTTGTTCAGTTTTTATCCAGTCAACAAAATGACTATACATGATTATAATCAAGCCATCCATAGTGCACAGATAAAAGATAAAGGGTACAAATTTAATGCATGATAAAGTCCAATAAAGTCTGATTTAAAGATAGTTCAATGGTATCAATAGACAATAGCCATATGGGTGCAGGAGTAGGCCATTCGGCCCTTCGAGTCAGCACTGTGATCATGGCTGATCATCCACATTCAGTATCCCATTCCTGTCTTCTCCCCATATCCCCTGACGCCGCTATCTTTAAGACTCTCTCTTGAAAGCATCCGGAGAATTGGCCTCCACTGCCTTCCGAGGCAGAGAATTCCACAGATTCACAGCACTCCAGGTGAAAAGGTTTTTTCTCATCTCTGTTCTAAATGGCCTACCCCTTATTCTTAAACCAAGGCCCCTGGTTTTGGACTCCCCCAACATCGGGAACATGTTTCCTGCCTCTAGTGCAGTGGTTCTCACCCCTTTCACCATGTCAGAATGTCATTCCCCCCCTCCTTTCCAAGATTGTCTGCCTCAAAAAGTGCATTCCAAATAATATGCATATAATACTGAAAATCCTTTATTTCTAACAGTTTGAGTTTGCTAATCTGTTGTCCCAATTCCCCCCCTGAAAACCTGAAATCCCCCCCCTGGGGGGAATTTCCCCCCTGGTTGAGAACCCCTGCTCTAGCATGTCCAATCCCTTAATAATCTTCTATGTTTCAATAAGATCCCCTCTCATCCTTCTAAATTCCACAGTATACAAGCCCAGCCGCTCCATTCTCTCATATGACAGACCCGCCATCCCAGGAACTAACCTTGTGAACCTACGCTGCACTTCCTCAATAGCAAGAATGTCTTTCCTCAAATTTGGAGACCAAAACTGCACACAATATTCCAGGTGTGGTCTCACTAGGGCCCTGTACAACTGCAGAAGGACTTCTCACCTCCTCTTGTTATGAAGGCCAACATGAAGGCTAACATGCCGTTAGCTTTCTTCACTGCCTGCTGTACATGCATGCTTACTTTCAGTGACTGATGAGCAATGACCCCCAGATCTTTTTGTACTTCCCCTTTTCAGTACCCCACCCCCAATACCATGTGCTCTAACTTTGCCCACTAATCTCCTATGTGGGACCTTATTAAATGCTTTCCAGGTACACTACATCCACTGAAGTCTCCAAAGAGGTTGATGGAAGGTCAGGCCCACACTCTAGCTAATGACAGGATCGTTCAGTTGCCTCATAACAGCTGGGAAGAAACTGTCCCTAAATCTGGAGGTATGTGTTTTCAAATTTCTGTACCTCTTGCCTGATGGGAGAGGGAAAAGAGGGAGTGACTGGGATGAGACTGGTCCTTGGTTATGCTGATGACCTTGCCGAGGCAGCATGAAGTGTAGGTGGACTCAATGGAAGGGAGGTTGGTTTGCATGATGGTCTGATGTACATCCACAATTTTCTGCAATTTTGTGCGGACTTGGAGCTGTTCCCAAGCAAGGGTGTGATGCATCCCGATAGAATGCTTTCAGCGGCACATCTATAGAAGTTGGCGAGAGTTGTGAGTGACATGCCGAGTTTCCTAAGCCTTCTTAGGAAGTAGAGGCATTGGTGTGCTTTCTTGGCTATTGCTTTGATGTGGCTTGTCCAGGACAAATGGGTCTTTATGGCTCTTTTTTTGAAGGAACACTCTTTATCACAGATACAGTGGCAAAAACACAACAGAAAAGATGAAATAAGTATTTTTGGATATATTCACGAGGCACTGAATATTCTTAAATGTATTTGCATATAAAACATTTATAGCATTTTAATGAGGCTTCAACATTTACAACATTAATAGCAAGATTAAACGAGAACTTACCTGTTCGAAGTTTGATCTTTATTTTATGAGGAGTTACGATGAGGGATTACGTGCCCTCCGCTCCCGACCCTCATAATCTAAACGATCATCTGGTAGTTCTAGTCTTCTGTAAGCCTTACTATCTTACTTCGGCTATTGGTTTCTGTGTTTTTCATGCCGCTGCATTTGAAGTATGACGCGCATGCGCCTGGCGGGGCTTCTTCACGTAATCCCTCATCATAACTCCTCATAAAATAAAGATCAAACTTCGAACAGGTAAGTTCTCGTTTAATCTTACTATTTTACTTCGGAGTCACGTGAGTGACTACGTGAAGATTTTGAAGCTCTGTGATTTTAATGCCGTAGATTCATTCCATACGACACACTGCTTCAGTTGATACAGTAGTGCGTAAAATAATATTATTGAACATTGCTTGAATTATTCAATAATTATATTAATAATAATAATAATAACAATGAAAGTAATAACCCCTCTATCCCAGGGGAAAATTACAACAATGATATGAAACAATGATATGAAACAAAGCAAACAAATTGAACAGAACACAACACAGCATGTGCAACCCTGTAACTGTGAGAACCGGTTTATCATAAATCTAGAAAGTTACTTCTTTAGACCATCCTGCGGCCTCAAAAATTTGGTCGAGCGGCATGTCCTGCGCCTTCGCCATGGACATTGATGCCGCCCTTGTAGAGTTGAGATTTAATACATGAGTGTGAACTCCACCTAAATACAGAATCTGTTTTAACCATCTCGAATAGTTTGTATTATCACTTTTTAAAAACATTTTTTATGAGTAATGAGCATTGGTGTCTCACAATCTCAGAGACTCTTAATTACTTTAATATATTGAGTCAGATGCTTAACCACATACAATGTTTGGTCGACAGGGTATGCTTTAAAGATTACCTTGGTTCCAGCCTTCCCTGGCTTGCTTTGCTTGCTTAGATCATAGACATAAAAAGTAATTTTATCTACAGACAACTGAATACAATCTAAGTGCAATATTTGTAATGTTTGTACTCATTGTGCTGACACTAATGGCATGAGCATAACCACTTTAAATATTAAGTTCTGAAAAGACAGTGACGTAATTGGAGCCCACTGCCGAAGCAATGTGAGAATTATACTGACATCCCAGATTTCTGTATATCTGGGTTTGGTAGGATTTTATTAAAATTCCTCTCATAAATCGGGATATTAACGGATGAACCCGATAGATTTTAATTCTGTAAATTGTCCAAAAAAGGAGGACAAAGTACTCCAAGCATTATTAATGGCACTATATCTCCGGTGCAACATAGCAAGGAACTCCAATACATCCGATATGTTTGCAGTATGATAAAATATATCTAACTGTATACAAAAGATTTCCCATTTCCTTGTATGAGACATATATTGTTTCTTAGTGCTATCTCTCCAAGCTGCAGTTATAACATCCATTGTCCTATCCGACAGTCCATCAGAACCTGCAGATTAACAATTAATACGATCATGTAATGGATGACTTCTCCTGTACTGGATGTACCAACAATTACTGCAAATTGTCATGAATAGCTGAGTCATCATTCTGAGCACCAATGGGAACAATGGCTGTGTAGACCAGTTTGGAACCACCAAACGCCTGCGGGCGGAGACTTGTTCTATTTTGGTGAGACATTGCCTAATCAGGCAAAATGGGGAACATAGAAGACTATACTTCCCCAATGTAGCGAGAATGCATCCACCGCTACTGCTCCTGGGTCTGGCTCCTATGACATATTTAGACAACTGGAGATTTAATCTGGACGCAAACAGATCAATATTTGGTACCCATACCAACTGACAATCTTTTTGAACTTCTGGATTTACCATCCATTCTGTATTGTTATTGAACTTCCGTGATCTGTTGTCTGCCACAATATTGTCTCTCCCACAGCTGTGGTATTGTCTACTTGTAATTGAACATGTCATTCATTGTAGAACAATAATCTATCAATGCATAAAACACCCCCAATAACAAAATAATTTATACCATGTGTTAGGAGAATTAATCGTCTTGGACAGTCCATCAACACCTCAACTGGTGGCGCTGTCCTTACCTCCCCATCCGAGAGCACTCCCATCCGTTTGTAATACCACAAGGTTGCTGACCAAAATATATTCTAGTAGCTTGTGCAACATTGAGAATCCACCATTGCAATTCAGCTAAAGCTTTAGTTGGTAACTGCATGGACCTATCAATGACCTGCACGCTTTTTATGTCATTTATTTATTTATTTATTTATCTATTAATTTTTTTAATATATATTTTTAATTTATTATTTATTTATTTATTTATTTACTTTTTACTTTAAGTGCTTGCCCTCTGGCTCTCAGCAGACTTTGATGATGCACAGATCCAAACTCAACAGCAGGAATGCTGCTACCATTTACCAATACCCGTAGCTACTTCTCGGATGGAGGGATAAGGTCTCTCAGCGAGACAAGTACAGACATTTGTAATATTCCCAACCTTATCTGTTAACAAGTTACTGACATATCATTACTGAATTAATGACAAACCCCAAATAATCAATTGTTTGGGATGGCTGTAACTTAAATGTAGTTGGATGGACATAACCCTAGCCTTTCAATAGGCTTATGGTTGCTGAAACCAGTTCTTCAGCTGTCTCCTGAGTGGCATTAACATATCCTTTAGATAAGCCATTACAATGTGATTCTGAGCCCTCAGTAACACCAGTGCTGGTTTCAATAATTATGTGAACAGCCTGAGAGCTGAAGTTAACCCATTAAGTAATTCTTTAAATTGCCTCAGCTGACCCATCGGATTAACTTAAAGTACCTGCAATAATGATGCATTGGTACAGAATAATAAGGTATCTTTTTTTTCTTCTTTTTTTTTACGTCTATAGTAACCATAAAGCAGCCTTGTGAGAACAACTGTGTTTCAGTGTTGAAGGTGTACTTTATTAAATGCCTATACTGAACATATGAATTAAGTTTGTGAGGTCCAGAATGATTCTGCAACCCCCATCTTCTGTCTGGGATATATTTTACCTGACGAGTTTCTGGTGTAGCAAACACCAAACCGATCAATATTATGTAGCATCATTCATTATAAAACAATTGTAATCTTACACCCAACCAGAGGTTGTACCCCAGAAATTCTATGTATGATGGAATAAAGTTAATGTACCTCCATCATTGAAGTAGAATTGTTATGGCAGATGTTCACCAATAATTATCTGGTTATTGTTTGTCCTACATAGTCCTGCATTTTTGGGTATAATGTTGGCCAAATGGCCAAATTTTCATCATACAATTAGGTTCGAATAGGCACTGCAGAATAATGCAAGTCTGTCTCATAAGTTTTGGACATTTATCGACCCTTGTATGTCTTCCCCACATGCAGTGATGCCAACTGAATATCAGCTAGAGGACATGCTGGAAACATATTTCCTGCCCTCGCATCGTAACACTCATGGGTGCCCAAATTACTGAGTTTACTGTTGGCACCCTGAGCGAGGCACAATAGACAGGTGTTAATATATTTACTGTTTCAGTCATAACAGTTCTTGGAGCAGGTGAGAAACCAAATAATGTTGGCAGCCAGGTCTCATCCATAGCCTCACCAGTCCATACCGATATAGCAAACTTGATGCTACATCGGGAACACCCGGAGCGTGGCTCTTGTGCTCTGGTGTATACACATAAGTAGGGACACCAGCTTCAGGGTCAGTCTCCTACTGCCCTGATACTCCCGAGTCTTGCTCTAGGAGACCTCATCCAGACCTAAACAAGGCACTGGAGAGTCAGATTCCCATTTAAAAAAAAAAATTTTTAACAGGCACCATACTCAGTGTATGGAACTCCTTCGGAGTCTGCCTGGGAATCTTTGGGTCTTTGGACCCTTGACTGATTAAAGTTTAGAGCATTTTAGTCTTGCTCTAGGGAGACCTCATCCAGACCTAAGAAGGCACTGGAGAGCAAGATTCCCATTTTTTACAGGCACCATACATAGTGTATGGAACTCCTTTGGAGACTGCCTGGGAATCTTTGGGTCTTTGGACCCTTGACTGAGTAAAGTGTGGAGCATTTTCTCCATTTCTAGTCTCCCCCACATTCTTGTCCTTTTTTGGAGGAAAGTAACTTTATTTACATTTCCTTGTGTAATTGTGCATAATTATATATGTTAATGTTTAAAATTATAGATTCCGACAGGCACATTCTACTTGCAGAATATTTATATTACTCCCAATATAAGGGTTGATGTGGCTGTATTGGGTATAAAACTTTGTACCCATCTCTCTGCCTCCGCTGGCCCCAGAATCAAACCTTTGTATTTACCTGCTTGTTCTCTCAGAGCAGGGATGAAAGTTGAATAATGCACATATCATACACATCAACTAAGGAACTGCTTCTGGTAACACATACTCAGAGCAGACCTTGTATGCTTACCTATCGTTGTGGCCTCAGCCCGAGCGACTCTAGAGCAGCTGGAGAGGGTATTACCTATGGAATAACGGCCACCGGTATCGGAACCGGCTCCGCACTTATCTATTTTCCCGATCGCTGCGATGGGACCGCAAAACTGCGTGGCCCATGCTTGCTCCTCCTGCTGAACAGGCTCCTGCTGACTCACAAGCCAGCCTTACGGTGCTTAAATCTTGCTGGAAGTTTGAAAACTTACCTGCGACGTTTCTTACTTACCCACTGGTGCAGCTGCGCTCTCCAGCTCCGTTCAGTGCGACATGCGTCGACGTAATGACGCGCATGTGCATGGCTGGGTTTCTTCACGTAGTCACTCACGTGACTCCGAAGTAAAATAACATTCTGATATAAGAATCACATACTAAATGCACAGTCTAGGCTTGTATTCACTGGAGTTTAAAAGGATGAGAGGGGATCTTATAGAAACATATACAATTATAAAAGGACTGGACAAGCTAGATGCAGGAAAAAAGTTTCCAATGTTGGGTGAGTCCAGAACCAGGGGCCACAGTCTTAGAATAAAGGGGAGGTCATTTAAGAGCGAGGTGAGAAAAAACGTTTTTACCCAGAGAGTTGTGAATTTATGGAATTCCCTGCCACAGAGGGCAGTGTAGGCCAAATCACTGAATGGATTTAAGAGAGAGTTGGATAGAGCTCTAGGGGCTAGTGGAGTCCAGGGATATGGGGAGAAGGCAGACAGGGGTTATTGATAGCAGACGATCAGCCGTGATCACAATGAATTGCAGAGCTGGCTCGAAGAGCCGAATGGCCTCCTCCTGCACCTATTTTCTATGTTTCTATGTAAATATCTTGAAGGATTTCAACTTTGATTCAGTGCCTTTTATTCAAATAGATGATAATTGAATGCAAAATCATAAAGCTACAACTCGTCCATTCCAACAGTTTCCCCAGCAACTGTCAAAGATGTAGCACCTGTCACAACACCCTATCTTGCATTTCCAATCAAATAATCCACAAGCTCTTCTGGGTGAGGCTGAGATTCACACGCACTGCTTCCATCCTTTTCTGCTGCCCCGAAGGTGGCCTGCTTTACATTGGGGCGACGAGGCATACACTGGGTGAGTGTTTCACCGAACACTTGCACTCAATCCGCCAAGGCCTGCTGGAGCTCCTTTTTGGTTACCATTTTAATTCCCCTTCCCTTTCCCATTTCTGTCCTTGGCCTCCTCCATTGCCGGAGTGAGACCACATGCACGCCGAAAGAATAGCATCTCACTGTGATTGTGGTGGAAGGTAGATATTCTGGCTAGAGGTCTGTGACCAGTGGAGTTTCTCACCGATATGAAGGGTCTGTTTCTGTGATGTTTGTCTCTACGATTCTGTGCCTCAGAGTTGATGCTGGAAATTCATTGAGGATAAGTGTGTAGTTTTTAATCGCAGCCTGTGGCGAATAAAATTGACCTTGACTTTGGCAGGTGCTGTTGACTGTGAACTCCAGGTTAGTGATATGGATAGGAAGTTTGTTTGAAGGTTGAGGGCAAAAGATAGGTTTAATGGGTTTCTACTTAAACTGATAAGATATGATTTCTTGCATTCCCAGGATTTATAATGAGAGCTCAACATTCCACTTTTTTCTAAAAATTACTTTGGAGAATATATATTCAGTGTACTGATGATGTTCAGCTGGGTGATGGTAAATATTGTAGCTGGAACCAATAAGTTGCAGAGAAAACATTGATAGATTATGTAAATGCACAAACCTATGACATCTAAGTTCAATGTGAGGTTACTGCGTTAGGACCTAAGAAAGTTGAAATCAAATTATCTTCTAAATAAATTGTGAAAGAACAGTGAGATTTTGCAGTCAATGTATCAAGACCACCAAAGGCTAATGGAAAGATAGTAAATGTAATTTAAACAGCTGGTGAAATGTTAGAGTCATACAGCAAGGAAACAAGCCTATTGGCCCAACTCATCCTTGCCGACCAAGATGCCCCATCTAAACTAGTTCCATTTGCTAGCACATGGCCGATATCTCTCAAAACCTTTCCTATCCATGTGCCCAAACAAATGTCTTTTAGATGTTGTTATTGTACCTACCTCATCTAGCACCTCATTCCATATACCTACCATTCTCTGTGTGAAAAGGTTGCCCCTCAGGTTACTATTAAAACTCTCTCCGCTCACCTTAAATATCTGTCCTCCAGTTTCTTGATACCCCCACAGTTACTCTTTAATATACTGATAAAATCTCTTTGATTCTCCTTAATTTTATCTGCCCCCTACAATAATCCTCTGGGCATACAGGAATTCCCCACAATGCTCCAGTGTCTATACCTGATCTATTCCTCCTTCTCTTTCTTTACCTGAACCTCGTCATCCAAGGTTCTTAACTCCTAACTGCCTTACCCTTCACACTAACATGGGCATACATATGTTAAACTCTTACTATCACACCTCTAAAAGCATCCCACTCTCTGGACATCCCTTTGGCTGCAAACAATCTATCCAGTCGCCTGTCTAATACCATTAAATTGCCTTGCAGCAATTTAGAACTTTAGCTTGTGGACCAGCCCTGACCTCATCCAGAACTATTTGAAACCTAATAGAACCGTGCTTGTTATTCCCAAAGTTCTCACCCATTGATACTTCAGTTGTTCCCAATTCCCTAAGATTAGTTCAAGCTTTGCTCTCTTCCATGTAGGAGCCTCTATGTATCGTCTGAAGAAACTTTCCTAAACACACTTCCACACTAAGCTCTTGGCAGTCCCAGACTATATTGGGAAAGTTAAAATCTGCTACTATGCAAATCATTTTGCAACTACCTGCCATCTCCTAGCATATTTGTTCCTCTAATTCCCATTGACTATTTAAGGTTTATAGTATAATCTGTACAAGGTGATCGTCCCTTTTTAATTGCTCAGCTCCACCCATAAAGCCTCGTTGGACGATCCCTCAGTAGAAATCTCAGTCTCCCCATCCATTTCAGATGCAACCCATAACTTTTGTAAAGTTTACTTTTGTCACAGAAAAGATACTAATGGTCCAAAACTCTGAATCAATGCCCCCTGCACCAACTTCTCAGCTATGTATTCATTTTTCTTATCTTTCTATTCCTCTCCCCACATACAGGTTGCAATGAGACTAAGGTGTTCACATAGAAACATAGAAACATAGAAAATAGGAGCAGGAGTAGGCCATTCGGCCCTTCGAGCCTGCACCGCCATTCAATATGATCATGGCTGATCATCTAACTCAATATCCTGTACCTGCCTTCTCTCCATACCCTCTGATCCCTTTAGCCACAAGGGCCACATCTAACTCCCTCTTAAATATAGCCAATGAACTGGCCTAAACTGCCTTCTGTGGCAGAGAATTCCAGAGACTCACCACTCTCTGGGTGAAATGTTTTTTCCTCATCTCGGTCCTAAAGGAATTCCCCCTTATCCTTAGACTGTGACCCCTTGTTCTGGACCTCCCCAACATCGGGAAACAATCTTCCTGCATCTAGCCTATCCAACCCCTTAAGAATTTTGTAAGTTTCTATAAGATCCCCCCTCAGTCTTCTAAATTCTAGCGAGTACAAGCCAAGTCTATCCAGTCTTTCTTCATGTGAAAGTCCTGACATCCAGGAATCAGTCTGGTGAACCTTCTCTGTACCCCCTCTATGGCAAGAATTATTTTTCTCAGATTTGGAGACCAAAACTATAAGCAATACTCCAGGTGTGGTCTCACCAAAACCCTGTACAACTGCAGTAGAACCTCCCTGCTCCTATACTCAAATCATTTTGCTATGAATGCTAACATACCATTTGCTTTCTTTACTGCCTGCTGCACCTGCATGCCTACTTTCAATGATTGGTGTACTATGACACCCAGTTCTCGTTGCATCTCCCCCTTTCCTAATTTGCCACCATTCAGATAATAGTCTACCCTCCTGTTTTTGCCACCAAAGTGGGTAACCTCACATTTATCCACATTATACTGCATGTGCCATGCATTTGCCCACTCACCCAGCCTATCCAAGTCACCTTGCAGTCTCCTAGCATCCTCCTCACACCTAACACTACCCCCCAGCTTCGTGTCATCTGCAAACTTGGAGATGTTGCATTCAATTCTCTCGTCCAAATCATCACTATATATTGTAAATAGCTGGGGTCCCAGCACTGAGCCTTGCGGTACCCCACTAGTCACTGCCTGCCATTCTGAAAAGGACCCGTTTACTCCTACCCTTTGCTTCCTGTCTGCTAGCCAGTTCTCTATCCACATCAATACTGAACCCCCAATACCGTGTGCTTTAAGTTTGTATACTAATCCCTTATGTGGGACCTTGTCGAAAGCGTTCTGAAAGTCTAGATATAACACATCCACTGGTTCTCCCTTATCCACTCTGCTAGTTACATCCTCGAAAAATTCTATAAGATTCGTCAGACATGATTTACCTTTCGTAAATCCATGCTGACTTTGTCTAATGATTTCACCACTTTCCAAATGTACTGTTATCCCATCTTTAATAACTGACTCCCCACTACCGATGTTAGACTAACTGGTCTGTAATTCCCCGTTTTCTCTCTCCCTCCTTTTTAAAAAGTGGGGTTACATTAGCTACCCTCCAATCCTCAGGAACTACTCCAGAATCTAAGGAGTTTTGAAAAATTATCACTAATGCATCCACTATTTCTGTGGCTACTTCCTTGAGTACTCTGGGATGCAGACTATCTGGCTCTGGGATTTATCGGCCTTTAATCCATTCAATTTACCCAACACCACTTCCCGGCTAACCTGGATTTCACTCAGTTCCTCCACCTTATTTGACCCCCGGTCCCCTGCTATTTCCGGCAGATTATTTATGTCTTCCTTAGTGATATGTTTTATTTACAGTGACAAGAAAGTCCTGGACCACATGGGGGCACTGCAGCTTGTTGTCAGGGCTCTGGCGATCTCGGGCTTATCCCGACAGTTCACACTTGGTCTCAAAGGAATCAAGTCAAGTCAATTTTATTTCTATAGCACATTTAAAAACAACTCTCGTTGACCAAAGTGCTTTACATCAGTGCAGGGACGAAAGTGCTACATACTATGGTACATAGATCTAACAATACAAACATAAATACATACATACAGTGCTCCTGCAGAGGACCTCAAGATACGCTTGTGAGAAGATATTGGTTTTAAGTCTAGACTTAAAGGAGTCGTTGGAGGGGGCAGTTCTGATGAGAAGAGGGATGCTGTTCCACAGTCTAGGTGCTGTAATCGCAAAAGTGCGGTCACCCCTGAGCTTAAACCTGGACCGCGGGATAGTCAGTAGCCCCAAGTCGGCTGACCTGAGGGACCTGGGGGTAGAATGGTGGGTTAGCATATTTTTGATGTAGGGGTAGGCAAGCCCGTTAAAGGCTTTGTATACATATATGAGGAGCTTGAAATTGATTCTGTACCATACTGGGAGCCAGTAGCGAGAGGCCAGAATCGGGGTGATATGGTCCCTTTTACGGGTACCTATCAGAAGTCTCGCTGCGGCGTTTTGGACCAATTGCAGGCGGGACAGGGACGATTGACTGATTGGCTGAGCAATCTCAGGCTTCTCTGCAGTTTACCCTTGGCATGGCTGACAGTCTCTGGCTTGACCACATGGTGGCGCTAGTTGTTTTGGGTTTATCGTAGTGGTTCAGTCTTCCTCAAAGGAACACGGCCAGCAGGGAGGCATCCCACTCTCCCACTTCTTTCTCTTCCTTCCTCTCTCCCTTATTTCGCTCCCTTCCTCTCTCACTTCTTTTTTCCTGCTTACTTTCCCAAATCCTGCAGGAAGAGGATACCACTAACTACCCTAAGACTAAAGAGGAACTGAGGAAAAGAAAGACCATACCTTATCCTGCCTTCTCCCTCTGTTCAGCCTCATCCAAGGCATCTCTTGAACCAAATCCTCAACACTTACTCTCAAACACAGCACTTGCATCTCAACGCATAGATTTACCCAAACGTCTGCTCCCATATGTCCACTCAGCTAGTGTCTGCTCTCTTTCTATACATGACAAGGAGCAGTCACTCCCGGACATTAAAGGCTGCTTTTAAAATCCTCCTCTGCTCCTCCTCTTAGCTGCTCACTCGCTGCTAAATCGAACTCAAAGTTAAGGGCCACTGCGGTGACCTAATTCGCGATTTTAGAAGAGTTTGCCCTCGACTCCTACTCGCAGCATGGTCGACGCTAGGTCCTAGGAGGTCTTTGTAACTCTCCTTCATGCTCGAGAGTAATCCCCGTGTACTCGAGGCCTCAGTTAGGTCGCCGCGTTTTTTTCAACATGCTAAAAATGCCCGCGAGTAAATAAAAGGTCGCCATGGAAAAAAATCTATATTTTTTTACTCGTAGGTTTAGTCGAGGTTGGTTGTAGTAGGTTGTAATGCTATCGTAGGTAATCAAAGGCAATCGAAGGTAGTCAAAGGTAAAGCTCGTTGAGAATAAAAAGGTAAGTAAACCAACCGGTAATGTTAAATGCCCGCTAAACTTTATTAAAAGTTGTCTGGCTTCTTAAAGGTATCTCCACTCCTCCCACCTGCTCCCCCTTCTCCCCACCTTCTCCCCCCTTCTCTCGCCTTTTCTCTCCCTCTCTCCCCTTCTCTTCCCCCCCTCTCCACGTTCTCTAAAGGACTTACCGTAACTGTGCCAGCCGTCTTTTACCTTCCTGTTCATTGCGGGTGTGAATTTCA
Source organism: Okamejei kenojei (assembly GCA_035221665.1). NCBI lineage: Eukaryota > Metazoa > Chordata > Chondrichthyes > Rajiformes > Rajidae > Okamejei > Okamejei kenojei. The sequence goes on from CM069134.1 coordinate 113,554,807, forward strand.
GACAGCACTCCCCCACTTTCCCTGGCCCCCACCTTTGCGATGTTTGTGTGTGTGTGTGTGTGTGTGTGTGTGTGTGTGTGTGTGTGTGTGTGTGTGTGTGTGTGTGTGTGTGTGTGTGTGTGTGTGTGTGCAGACGGTCGATCCAGCTCGCGGTTTCATCGCTGACGGTTGATCCAGCTCAAGGTTTTTCAGGCGATTGCCCTGGTGCCTGAAGATTGAAGATCGCTGAAAAGACCCGTTAGTGGGACAGGCCCTTTATGTTACCTTTATGTCAAGCTCTGGGTAAAGCTCATTTAGAAATCAGCTTATTGTTCTTGGCAATACAAAACTTCATACACTCACATATTTTTCTCAGGCGAAGTGGAGCAAGTATTCACCAAGTTGATACTGGGTGACATTATAAGGAGAAGTTGTATAGATTAGGCTTGTTTTGTTTAAGCAGGTAAAGTTAAAGTATGATCTAATTAAATATGTATAATCTATGATAGACACAAAAAGCTGGAGCAAATCAGCGGGACAGGCAGCATCTCTGGAGAGAAGGAATGGGTGACGTTTCAGGTCGAGACCCTTCTTCAGACTTGATAATCTATGATCTGATTGAATATGTAAGATGACTAAGGGAATTGATAGGGAAGACAAAAAGGGAACTCTGGTGGAGATTCCGGAACAAACCATCTTCTTGAAAGCTGAAGGTAGATAAAAATGCTGGAGAAACTCAGCGGGTGAGGCAGCATCTATGGAGCGAAGGAATAGGTGACGTTTTCGGTCGCGGCCCTTCTTCAGACAGCTGGTGTAGGTTGTTCGTCAGTGAAGTCAGAAGCAAACAACAGGTCATCTGGAATTATTTTCTCTGCATTGTCATTGAAGATAGTTTCACTCAGAATTTTGAAACCAAGTTTGATGGACTTTTGTTACGTATTATGGAACTACATGGGATATATTGAATTAAATCATAGACCTGAATCGTGAAAGGAATTGACCTTTTGTTCTTCATATGTTCTTGTGTTTCTATTACATCAGCAACAGAAATTATGGTGTTGAGAACATAAACAGTAGTTGAAATGAGAATAAGCTGGAAGTCAACTGGGTGAAAGTCTTGTCAAATACTTAAATGTGATCCATTACAAAAAAATCCAAAATTGATTAAAATTAATTCTCACATGAATCAACTCTTACATGGATAGGACAGGTTTGGAGGGATATGGACCAAATGCGGGCAGGTGGGACTTGTTTAGCTGGGACATGTTGGCCGGTATGGGTGTAAGTTATTGGGGCAAATCCTCCAAAATTATGGAAGAACTCGGGGACAAGGACATAGACATTTTTAAAAACAGACTTGCTGGCTGCAAAGGAATAACCCCCAATCCACAAAGGAAGAACCAGTTTAAAACCTGTCTGTGGGCCTGGGCATTACATGGACTATGCGAATGGTATGGACAGGAAAGGCCAGGACGGAGATAACAAGATTATCTTGGAGCGACAAAGGAAGGTACCGAGCCTCAGAAGACGGTGGTAAACAGCCCAGCAGCATGCCAATCACCATCGTGGATGACCCATCCATCGGGACAATGGGAGCCCATCTAGGCGATGGAATAACGATCAGGCTGAGGTATCATGACATCAACAAACCACATTATCATCGAAAGCCTATTGTTCATGCCAGATCGAAACTGGGAAACATCGAAAGACCCTTTTGTCCAGAGGACCACCTGGGAGGTTTCAAAGGAGAAACTCGGGTATAAAGGCAGGAGCCAAGCAAGGACTCGCTCTCTTTTCGGCTCTGCTGGACTGCTCCAGACCCTGCATCAAATCTAAGCTGTAAGTACCCAAGTGACCTGGTGAAGTTCCCGAAATCGGATAGAGGTTGAGGGAAGAAGGGGAAAGGGGATGTACTGTAAGTAAAATTGTGTAAAGTAAGTTTTTACGATATGCCCGATAGTTTTTCTTTCCATAGTCTTAGTTTAAAGCATAGTCACGTATTATGTACAGTGGCTTGCAAAAGTTTTCATACCCCTTGAACTTTTCCACATTTTGTCACGTTACAACCACAAACGTAAATGTATTTTATTGGGATTTTATGTGATAGACCAACACAAGTGGCGCATAATTGTGAAGTGGAAGGAAAATGATACATGGTTTTCAACGGAGCACTGTTCAATCCATCATTTGAAAATGGAAAGAGTATGGCACAACTGCAAACCTACCAAGACAAGTCCATCTAAACTGACAGGCCGGGCAAGGAGAGCATTGATCAGAGAAGCAGCCAAGAGGCCCATGGTAACTCTGGAGGAGCTGCAGAGATCCACAGCTCAGGTGGGATAATCTGTCCACAGGACAACTATTAGTCATGCACTCCACAAATCAGCTGCACCAATGTGCTGGTATCCTTTGCTTTATAATATCAGTTCAGGTTTAATTCTTGGCAAATATCACAAATATGTATCATCATGCAAATTAATTTATGCTTTAAGAGGAAAAATACAAGGAACAATTATTATCACTTACACCAATAAAAAGGTGTAAGTTGAATTGGACCTGCCATTGCAGTCCAGAGCTCCTTCCCTGTAATACTCCGTTGGCACCGGAAGGGAGCAGGACTCGCAGGCACTAGCACGTGCAGCCTGTCTGGTAAATGATGATACAACAGAGCACCGATCTGCACAGCTAGTCCTGCTTCGGCTGCTGAAGGGAGCAGCCTGACAACCCCAAGTCGGGGCAAAGTCATAGCCAGGTCTTGGGACATCTTTGTCAGATATGATTGGGGTTTGTCTCAATTATGAACATCTGATGAATCAAATTATAACACAAGGAATGCACCATGCATATCAGGTGACTTCCGGTGGTGCCATGGAGTGACAAAGCTGCAGCACCGAGCTCTGCTCCCATTAAATCTTGAAAAAAGATGGTTTGGAAGACTGTACCAATTTAAAAATACTCACCGGAGCTGTTTGACGTTGCATAAGTGACGTCATCAGAAATCGCCGCGAAAAAACAGAGATTAACGGCAGTTTTAAATGAAAAGAGGGAAACCTCATCAGAAGCCTGCAAGACCTGCTGCAAGACCTGCTGCAAGACTCTACATGAAAAAACCTGGTAAGACTCCTCAAGAAGAAGAAACTGACTCGAAGTCCTCCTACAGAAATGACTTCAAAGGATGGACAGATGGAACAACTGGAAAAGTTGGTAAGAGCTTCAGTTACCCAAGACATTTCTAAATTGATACTAGAATGCCGTGCTGGACAAAAGTATCTCTGAAAAAATTAAACACAGTAATGAGAAGCTGATGGTGAAAATTGATAACTTAAATAAATGTGTTGAAGAGATTGAGGAGGATTTAAACAAAAAAATTAAGCGGGTTGAAAAAGACTAATAAGAAGTTGGATACAATTCTCAAGAATACTGATTCGGCTATGGAAGAAATGGATAATACGATGACCGAGATGTCTAAGGAGATAAAGAGACTGAGAAAGGAACAGGAAAGTACTGAGGGGAAACTTGCTAAAATGAAGGATAAATGTCTGGATGTGGAAGCAAAATCGAGAAGGCAGAATTTAAGAATAGTTGGAGTAAAAGAGGGAGAGTGGACAAAACCCTCAGGTGTTTGCTGCCAACTTACTTGAACAAGTACTCAAGCAGCCTGAAATCCCGAGAATAGATGTAGCTCACTGGGTTCGATGTAAGGCTCAAGCACATTTAGCTGGCCCCCAAGACAGATCATTGTGAAATTTTTATGACGTCTCAACCCTGGAAGAAATTATGAAACGGATTCCATATGGAACAAATTTGATGTTTGGAGAGGATAATATAGGATTATTTCATGACTATCCAGCTGAAATTGTTAAAAAGAGGGACATGTTCACAAAGACAAGAATGATTTTGAAATAAATTTCTGGCGTAAGATATGGAATAATGTATCCTGCAAAGATGAGGATTACTTATAACTCTGTTGAACGTGCCTTCACGGACCCAGAAGAGGCATTTAAATATGCACAAGGTATCGCAAAGGTGGCCGACTGATTATCGGGAGTCAGTCTCCCGCAACAATACAGAGGAGAAGCGGAGAAGAAAGGACTTTTTTATTAAAAAAGCCTGCTCTTGTTAAAAAGTTGGCGGATTTCTCCACGAGGTGCTGTCTAGACTGCTTATCTTTGGAATGTTAACTCAAGGTCGAACTTTATGTTTCACTCTGAATGAAGGACTTGGAAAACAAGAAAAAGCGTGGTGGAAAAAAAAACGGAATTTGGAAAATACGGAAAACAATATTAACGGACTTCTATACAGAAATTTATGACTTAAGAAACATACAATTATATACTAACATAAAACATTTAACTAATAGAACTAACTCAACAACAATAACCCACTATTGTGTAATATTAATGCACAGCGTTATAATGACTGATTTTTATCTCATGATGTTAATTAATTTATAAGAATAATGAGTTAAATATGATCGATAAGTATTAACAATATACTAACAAACTTAATGGATATATTAGATCTAGTTTAAATTGTGCATAAAGGGGGGGGGGGGGGGAAGGAGATTCAGATACTTGGAAATTATCCAAGGGTCTGAATCTGGTTAACCCCTTGGAACCTGCTGCTATCTAATACAAAAAATGGGACTTAATTGGGGAGTGAAATGTAATCGTTGTCGGTATATTGGCAGACATGGGCATATAACTAACATAGTCACTGTTATATTTGAGTGTATACTTAATGTTGGATTTTTTTTGAAGATGCATTCCAATAGTTATATTTGCGATGCGTTTTATCTTATATATAGTTTTTAATTTTGAGCCGGCCTCTCTACCTTTTAATAATAATTGATCAAGGGGGCAGAGCGAAATGTATAACAACATCTATGGAAGTCGTCAAGAATTTTTCTACCACCTTTTTAAAAATTTTAATATCCCTATTTTTAGATATTATAATATCACTTTTTTGTTTTTCAATTATCTTTTCACCACTTTATACATTCTGGTCTTTTCTAAGGTCTATTTTGAAGGGGAGATGCCAACAAAATTTAACAGCTGTGGATGACCACCCATCACCTAGAGTTCTGGGGTACTTGGTTGCACCATATGACTTAAATGGTATTAACATGATTTGCAATGCAAGACAATAAACAAAAGAATACTGGAGAAATCATGTTCTGTAGCTGGAATATAAGGGGCGCTAATGAACCAATTAAAAGGGGTAAGAACTTTGCCCAATTAAAAGCACTCAACTGTGACAATCTTCTTACAAGAAACACATCTGAAACATCAAACACAGATAACATTAAAGGCAAATTGGATTGGGCAAACATACTACTCTTCATTTACTTCTAAATCTTGAGGCACGGCTATTATTATTCGTAAAGGTATACCATTCAAACCAAAGAATATCATAGCAGATAAAGAGGGGAATTACGTTATAGTTATGGGAGAAATTCACTCTACCCCACTTACTTTAATAAATATTTATGCTCCCAACTTTGATAACCCCAATTCTTTAGTAAAATTCTGGATATAATTTCAGAATTTAACTATCAAAATGTGATAATAGGGGGAGATTTCAATTGTGTTCTAGATCCATATCTGGATAAATCAGCAAAACAAAAAAGGATTAACATAAAATCTAAAACTAGTGAACTCCTAAATACATACATAAAAAACCCAAACATAACAGATGTATGGAGAATCGCTAATCCAGTAGGTAGGGAATAATCATTTTATTCAACGGTACATAAAACATATTCACGTATTGGTTATTTTTTAGTAGACACTAAATTAATTCCCTATACATACAACTCTAAATATCATAGTATTATTTCTGATCACTCCCCGTTAACTTTTTTTTTAAATTAGAAGGAATGTCTGAAAAAAAATCGTTCTGGAGGTTTAACCCCCAAATCTTTAAACAACTCACAAGGTAATATTTAAACAGCAGATGATATTCTTCTTTGAGACAAATGATACACCAGATATTTCACCCTCCTTATTATGGGAAACTTTTAAGGCATTTATTAGAGGAACTATAATTTCATATCAAGCTTTCCAAAATAAAAAGAACAACACTGAACAATTGCAGTTAGAACAAGAAATTAGACAATTTTAGAAATTGCCAAAGAACCAACCATAGATAAACATAATAAGATAACAATACTAAAATACAAATTAAATAAAATTTCATCGGCAAGAATAATGAGATTATTTCAAATTACAAAACAAGGAAGTTTCGAATTTGGTGATAAACCACATAAACTCTCAGCTCGTCAACTGAAAAAACGGGAAAATACAAACTAAAACAGAAAACACAATTACTAAAAGTAAATCAGATAAAGGTGAATTACTAACACTACCTAAAGACATTAATAAAAGATTTGCTATATTTTACCAACATCTATATACATCTAAAACCTCTGCAAACAATATTAAAATTACAAACTTCTTAGACAATTGTAATCTTCCAAAACTTAATACATTGGAACAAGAGGAATTAAGAGCTCAGATTACACTTAAGGAAATAGAAGAAAGAATACATTTGTTGAAGAATGGTAAAACACTAGGACCAGATGGCTTTAGTAATGAATTCTATAAAATATTCTACGAGATAATTTCACCACGCTTACAAAATTTATATATACATGCTTTTAAAGAAAATATATTACCAGAAACACTAACCGAGTCAACTATTACACTTATACCTAAAAAGGATAAAGATCTAGAAGACCCAGGCTCATATAGAGCTATAGCACTCCTAAATACAGATAAAAAAATATTAGCAAAGACCCGAGCGAGAAGATTGAGTAAATATGTTAGCAAACTAATAAATCCGGATCAAACGGGGTTTATACCCAAGAGATACACATTCAACAATTTGAGACGGCTGTTTAATATAATGTACTCACATAAAACTGAAGAGGAAGACTTAGCAATTATTTCATTGGATGCAGAAAAAGCTTTTGATCGAGTAGAATTGGCAATATCTATTCAAAGTATTGCAAAAATTTAATATGGGAGATAATTTTATCTCATGGGTAAAATTATTATTTGATAAGCCGACTGCTAGAATACTGACTAATCATATATTATCCCCGAAATCCCAATTTTCAAGGGACAATAGACAGGGGTGTGCATTATCGTCCCTGCTATTTGCATAGAGCCTTTAGCAGAAAGTATAAGAAGTCATCCGAATATTCATGGATATAATACCAAACACTCAAATAATAAAATTTAATTATATGCAGACAGCATATTATTATATATTACAAATTTGCAAATTAGCATACCAAATTTACTAAATTTAATAGAGGAATTTGGTTCTTTTTCAGGATATAGAATAAACTGGAACAAAAGCGAAATTATGACGATAAAACCTCAAGAGCCGACACATCTGTTGAAATTCCCTTTTAGAATTTCAACAGAAAAATTCAAATATTTGGGCATCCAAATTACTAGGAAATATAAATCATTACTCAACGCAAGCTACATGCCTTTATTAACTAAATTGAATGGGTTGATTAAATTCTGGAAACGCTGCCGATGTCCTTATTAGGCAGAATAAATGCTATAAAAATGATCTTTTTACCACAAATACTGTACCTATTTCAATCAATACCAATATTTTTACCAAAATAATTCTTTAAAAAACTAGACTCTGATATTACAACCTTCATATGGGACTATAAATCACATAGAACTCAAAGAAAACATCTGTGTAAATCTAAAGAATTAGGGGGACTGACACTCCCTAATTTGTTGTTTTACTATTGGGCAGTGAATATTAAAAATATAATTTATTGGTTGGACTGTTCTGCCCAACAAGTAGATTGGATAAGAATGGAGAAAGAGGATTGTTCTCCTTATAATATAGGAGCAAATCTTATTTCCCCGATGAAACTGAACAATATAATATATAAGAACAATCCAATTATTCACAGCATAATACGAATTTGGAAACAAATAAAATAGTAAGATTAAACGAGAACTTACCAGTTCGAAGTTTGATCGTTATTTTATGAGGAGTTACGATGAGGGATTACGTGAAGAACCCGCCTCACGCTGGCAAACGGCATACTTCAAAGCAGCGGCATGAAAAACACAGAACACCAAATAGCCGAAGTAACATAGTAAGGCTCATAAAAGACTTAGAACTACCAGATTGATCATTTATTTTATGAGGGTGGGAGTGGAGGGCACGTAATCCCTCATCGTAACTCCTCATAAAATAACGATCAAACTTCGAACTGGTAAGTTCTCGTTTAATCTTACTATTTTACTTCGGAGTCACGTGAGTGACTACGTGAAGATTTTAAAGCTTTCTGTGTTTTTTATGTCGTAGTATTTAATTAGTCGACAGTCCGGTAAGTAAATACATACATGAGAACCAGACTACTAATATTAGTTATTTCCATAATCAACTTTTTAATGGTTTAAAGAACATATAATAACCCTCCTTATATCTGAGGGAATGATTACAAGTGATTAAAAGATATAAGTGACTACATAACTTGGTGATAGTAATCAATAGTATACAAAGCAGGTAATTATATTGATCCAACACCGCGTGGCCAAAACTTGTCATAGTGTGAACAGGTTTATTGTAGAACTTTGAAAAAGTTTCTTCTTTACTCCACCCTGTGATTTTTAAAATATGCTCGAGTGGTACGTCCCGCACCTTCGCCGCGGACGTAGCTGCAGCCCTGGTGGAGTGAGATTTGAACACATCAGTGTCTACTCCTGCTAAAAGCAACACCTGTTCAACCATTTTGAGATAGTTTGAACTGTTGCTTGTGTGGTGTGGCTTTTTATGCGTAATCATCAACGTTTTTTCATTTCCTCGAGAGTTTCAGTAACTTTAAACATATTGATTCAAATGTTTAATCCACACACAAAGCAGGATCAATAGGATAAGCTTGAACGGTTACCTTAGCTCCAGATCTCCCTGGTCTGCTTTGTTTGATCAGATCGTAACATAGAACCACAATGGTTATCTGTAGTCACATGCATACCGTCTAAACCGCAACATTTGTAAAGTTTGCACTCTTTGAGCTGAAACCAATGATATTAACCTTATTAATTTGAATGTTAATCTTTCTATGACAATTCCTTCATTGGAAGTCACACCTGTTCTAAGTAAAAGTAAGTACAATGCTCACAAACCCAAATCTCTGTGTATCTAGTTTGGGTGGATTAATAATTAAAAGATTCTTTTCATGAAATCTAGTTATTAGTGGGATGTGATCCAATCGATTTCCTGGTCAGAACATAAGCCTAAATAAGAGGATAAGGCATGCGTGCAGTGTTCGTGCCTGTAACTTAAAATGTTGCTAAAATGCAATTTAGCAAGGAGTCCAATACATTTTCATGCAATATCACAGTATACAATATCAAACATGCAATATTCACCGTATCATAAGAATATTTGACTGTGTGCAAAATTCTTCCATTTCTTAACAGTGTCATATTATTGTTTTTGGTGTGTTATCTCGCATGATGCGGGGGACTATAAACCTCCATAGTTTTGTCCGAAATCCAGCTCCTGTAGTGGTTCTGGTCAAAACCTGTCAGATTAATAAATACATATTTGCACTTTAATGCATAAATTTCTTTGGTTATGGATTAATCAAAATATCACTTACAGTTAGGAATTGACATATTGGTTCCTTTATCATATTCAGCATTAATGGGAACCAAGGTGTGTTGGCAATTTGGAACTACAACAATCTGTTGGCAGAACTTGTGTCTATTTTCCTTCAGACATTGCTGAACAAAGCAAAAAGGAGACAAGCATAAAAGCAAATATTCCCCCAGTTCAATGGAAAAAGCATCTACTGCTACTGCATCTGGATCGTGTTCCAAGGACACATATTTAGGCAAATTGATGATTTTAAGCCATGATGCAAAAATTTCAATTTCTGGTAAACCAAATTGATTACAATATCTTAAATATTGCTGAGATTTAAGCATCCATTCTGTGTTATCTTTAAAATTTCCTTGATCTTTTATCTGCGCACATTGTCTTTACCTGGAATGTAGTTGGCTGATAATCAATTTGGCGATCAATACACCATTCCATATTTCATTGACCAGACAATCACATGATTCTGATATGACTCCCATGTGATTAATTATTTTCAACAGCGTTTTATTGTTTAAACGGTATTAAAACATGTAGACCTTTTATTGACACAGCAATATGCTTTTTGGACCATAGAACGCACCCAATAACACTAATTAGTTAATACCATAAGTTTGAGAAACGTTTTTCTTGGACTGTCCCTCTTACTCCTCAAATGGTGGATGAATCTGTTACCCCCCCCCCCCCCCCCCATCGAGAGATTCAGCATCTATTTATAAACAATTTCAGGCTGTTTAATCAGATGTTTTTAGCAGCTTGAGGGATATTTTTAACCCACCATGGTAATTCCAACAAAATTATTTTGTTAATTGTATAGGCCTATCAAATTGGCTGCCCTTCTCTTTGAGGGCTCATATTTTGTCCCTTGAAGATTTTGATTTATGTAATGACCAAATTCTACTGCAGGAAATGCTGCTACTAGTTTACATCGTTTTCGCTACTTTTCGGATGGATGGATAAGTTTGTGAATGAGCTTATTACAAGTCACCAAAAATCATCAACTTTATCTTTGTTGGTAAAGGTATTAACTAGTTTCTGAGTTAATTACAACGCCAAATAGTTAATTGATTGTGCTGGATGCAGCTGGTATTTTAATTGGATGAATCAAGAACCTCGCTTTAACAACGCTTTGTACTGAACTAATTTCAGCTGACTCTGATTGCCGATAGTGATTAGAATGTCATCGGAGATAAGCCATAACGATGTGTTTTTTGTACTCTAATTGGGCCTTAAAAAATGGTTACAACAGTTAGTAAAGAGCCTGAAGCTGAACTCAATCCATTTGGGCAAAAGCTTTAAAAGCCTTAATTGTCCCAGCCAATTAAATTTTAAGTACCTCCAGAAACTGATGTATTGGTACAGAATAATAGGCATTTATTCAAATCAATCGTAGCCATTTTAATCAACCCGCATGATATTAAATATATTGCAAGTATTAAATGTTTTCCATTTAAAAATTTGTATTTTCTTCCACTTATTTAGATCTGTAAGGTCAGAATAATTCTGCAATCACCATCTTTTTATGTCTTTTGAAATATCTTTAGACAACAATGATGCTCGTGTTCATAAGTTTTTTTCATTAACCCCTTTTCAGTATTTTCAATTTCAATTAATCTCTACTTTTCAATATTGCAGTAAACACGAAAGCATAGGCAGGTTTATCTTGTTCTGGAGGGATAACACCTTCTTTAAATGTAATAATGGCTCCTGAATCTGCTTGTAAAATTAAAACCGCTCAGAAATAATAGTAAGCCGTTTTATAAAACTTTTGTAATCTCCCTCCATTTGGAGGATTAAGCCGCAGTTGTCTTTAAAGATAAGAACAAGTCTTTATACCTCTCCATATGAGCGTGGTGGTCTCCTTTTCCCGAATACGGGTAAGTATAGGGCTGTGCAGTACAATAATCTTTCCTAGACTATTTTGCCTTAATTTCCAAAAGCAATCCCTTCTGGGCGAATTAATACCTTTTTTGTTCCTAAGACGTAGGTGTCATGCAGTTATATATTTGCTTCTTCATCCAATTTTTATTATGTCAGGAAGGTTTTACTCCAAACAGATAACAGGAGATGCAACACCACTTGCTTGAACCACAAAGCTTGCAGGCCTTGGGTGAAATATGGGCGAATAGCTCAATTTTTCTATACAATAATTTCTTAGAAAGATTTTGCACTATAGGCCCTCTTTTTTAAACTTATCCATCTCCCAAAAGCCATTGTGGCAGCAGAATAATTTGTGAGGATTTTTGGAACCTCATTTATTGGCTCTCATATTTGGAGGTATGGATGCCCTTATCAAAGGTAAAACGTAGGCACTTCAATGAGGCATATTTCCTGTGCGTTTATAATCTCTGATGTTTCAATCAAATAGAATCATGAAGTTGTGTTGAGATACATATATTAATGTTGCAGATAGGTTTTCTTCCTAGCCTCACCACTTCCTTCAAATTATCAAATTCATTATGCTATCACCTTCCCCATATTTCCATAATTAATATATTTTGGGTGTGTGTTTCAAATAAAAATATCATCAGCAGGGTCTGCTGCTGCTGCCTAAATCATTGGATTTCATCCCAGAGACTTCTTGGCCAATAATCCTGGGATCCGGAGTTCAACTCAATTAGGCCCAGCTTCAGAATATTAAACCTAGGGCTTTTTTGGGAACATTTTGGTACGGTGACCTAGTATCATAATTTTTTTGGAGAACTTTCCTCCTATGCTCCATTATTAGTTCCATATAGTTTAATTATCTGGTGGTCCTTTCAGTTTCGAGTCATCAGAACCACGGGACTCTTCAGATTCTTTTACATTTTTTAGGAGATTTTCTCTCTCCGTGGTTGTAATTTGGGACTTAGAATCACTAACGGGTATTCAGCGTCACCGGTTTTCGGAACGCGATCCGCACTAGTTTTTTCCGTATTTTTCTTTTCACCCGCGGAAGAAGCTCTTTTTACCCGCGAATTTTCTTTGCGATTTCTCCATTTCTTTCATTTAATCTTGCGAAACAGCACTTTAACGTGACTATGACTTTTTTTTTTAATTTATTTTTACTTATGGACAGACCAGCGTACGCTAAAAAACATCCCGACTTTGCCTGCATTACCTGCGGGGCCTTACGACCGCTGCGAGGAGTGCTCCTTCTGCTGCTCTCCATCGCGCAGCGTCGACGTAATGCGTTTGCCAGCCGTGAGGCGGGTTCTTCAGTAGT